>JAOBYE010564301.1:0-12612 GCA_025403585.1 Parazoanthus swiftii
GTGATCCAGTGATCCAGTGACATTGGCCCACCACAATAACTCGTGTTTACGCTTCGCGTATCCACGATTTAAAAAGCAGGTTTTTCTGTAGCGGCGAGTAGGTTTATGTGAATTTTATCAGAATTTTTTACAACCATGATCATTTATTAGCCGGCTGACGGGATTTGCTGCTTAGAGTATCACAGCAGACGCAGGAAAAGGAACATCTAAACACTTGAACAGCTTTATTAGCTTTAAAGATTAGCAGTTTAGGATAGCTGTAATTTTGAAATCAGCTCAATTATCTGTCACTAGCGAGAGTTGATCAACAAAAGTTGAGACGGAATATTTTCTTGTCATTAAGTTGGATGTATAAAAGACTTATGATAGCCGACGTTTCGAGAGCGGTTAAAAATCCTTCGTCAGGGCAAAATGTTTTTCGACAGTGGGCTAACTCTTGAAACAATATTATTTTGGACAAATAATTGAGCTCAACAGTAGGAATCCGTGCACTACTTCACATAATTGTAACATCTATCAATGTAATGTTCGCAAGCTTTCATAAGTTTTTGTGTTTGGAAAACGATAAGAGGGTTATTTTTTCATGATTGTCCCAAAGCATAAAACCTGATAGTTCGACAACTGTTCATGAACGATATCCATTTTTATCACCCTTAAAATGATTTCAACCAATCACAGACCAGATTACTGTCGTGATTTTTCACGAAGTTGCGACAGTGTCATGATTTCACAGAAAATTTGGTTTCTCTCTTGAAAGTCACTGCAAAATAAAATTGCTATCAGCGTCGAATCATTGTATTGCTTCACAGAAAGTTAAAAGGGGAGAAAACGGAGTGACCCGAGCATTCATTTTAAAGTTTTGGCAAAACTTATCTTTTGAAGGAGTGCGGTCTCCCACCCCAAGCGCGGGAAACTCTTGCGTGCGTGCGTTCACGCTTGAATGAAGTTTCTCGAGTCGAGATAATTTTGTATTCAAAACTACATTTTTGGATCAGGGATGATAAACATGTAATCGTGTAGGTTTTTGCTCAATTCGGAAAATATCAGGGCTTGTTTGGCCTCGCCATGGGTACAAACCATGGCTCGACCAAACTCGCCCTGATATTTTCCCGAATCGAGCAAAAACCTGCACGATTACATACAAAAATCGAGCTTGATCTGGTCACGTCACTTTAAACGTCGCTAAAACACCCCTTCACAAGGCACCTTGTCTCGACACAGCTTACTAACTAGCTAGCCCGTCCTTAATACTAAATCAGTTAGCAGTCGGAAAATAGTCAATATCTAGTCTAATTGATTTATTATACATCAAAGTGGCACTTTCTGTTCGTAGAGACATATCCGTCCGAGCTCGTCGAGTTTTGCGAAAGAGCAGTTTTAGCGGTGAATGGGCGTAAAGACCAATGGTGTTCTCTATCTTATCATCTCTATCCCAACAGAACCTTATTGTTTCCGTTGTTTTCTTGACTTTTGATGTGCTTAATGTTCATTGCATATAATATTGATTGCAATTGCATTGCATAACAAATCAGTGTAAATCGCTGAAGGGAAGCAAAAGTATTTGGTGCATATGCTAAATTTCCGCTTCCAGCTAGTTTGTACTAGTGTTTGTTTACATTTTGTGTACTAACTGATATACTATTTAAAAACATTTTGAGAACAATTGAGGCTGAAACTCGCAAAATATTTAAGAACATTCATCCTTGGACCTAAAATAAAGGTTCTTTATATAAAAAGAAGAGTGTACAGTATTTGAAATGTACTAGATTACGCCAAAATATCACACCAATCAGTAGAGTATTCTGTTCTTTTCTATCCAGGCTCTGATGAAAAGCCCCAACGCAGCCGAAAAAACCGCTCCTCGTTCACAGTCGAACAGGTCTGTTATCTGGAGAGGATCTTTGACCAGCAGAAGTACATGGGCACAAGAGAACGTTCCGAGCTGGCCAGCTCGCTTGGACTCACTGATGTACAGGTCAAGACTTGGTTCCAGAACAGAAGAATGAAACTAAAGCGAAAGCGAGCCGAAGCTGCCGAGAAATACGCCAAATACATGCACCTTAACAATTTAGCCAACAGTATGTTTCCCCCACCGAGTGGTTACCATGGCTACCAACCCGGCGTCCCTCCCCCTCCGGTACCGGGACCTTGTGAGCTGTACACCGATCTGCGCCCACAGACGTTTGGACCAGCAGCTGATACGTACCCGTGGAGTATCCCCCCGCCATTTATCTCACAATACTCGCCTCCACCGTACTACCGGGGATTTCCACCTCCGCCCTACCCGGTCGAAGAGCAGGAGTTGCCTGTTGATGTTGAGAGCGCATAAAAAACAATGGATTCTGAATGTTGGGTGTAATTTTTTTTGTTTGTACATTAGCACTGTGTTTTCATCAAGTTACTTCTTCTCGTAAAAGCTTGTAAGTCGGGTTTTCAGTAAAATTACCTTTGCTAGCACTAAAGTTTTCTCAACATTTCACCCGCAATTTGTTTTTGTTCCACATTAGTTTAAGGGATTCAGTTGAATCTTGACTGAGACTGGGAACCTGGTTGTTCGGTTAGAAAAGTTGCTTTCAAAGCAGTAAATTGAGTAGTTTAGGGCCATCTTCTAACCTTGGAGTGCGTTCACCAGGGATGGTCATCTCGAATAGCATTGTCCGGTACAATCAACTATTATTTAGAAAACTTGAACACCGGAATATTCTTGGCTTTAAAGAAAGTCGACTTTGTCTGGACAAGAAACTGACATTCGTTCCTGTTACGGGTCACGGCGAGACACTAAAAAAGTTCAATTTAAAACGTAACTATTACATCAAAATTGGCTTTAACAAGGGTTAGTGACTGTTAACTGCCTCACTACTAAACGGAGACTTTTAGGACAATTTAGACGATAAAAAGAATCCAGTTGGAGCTTGTCTGAATATCGACTCTGTTTCTGTATGTATTCAAGCTATAATCAAGCTCAACTAAAGAAAAACCGCTGAACTCTAATTTGTTTTACTATCTCTGAACCGTAGCCACAACTGTAAATTTTAAAAATGCACTTGTGTTTTATATGCAGTAAGTTTTGTAAATTTTACCGCAAGGCAATGCCAGATGATCTTGATTTGACGGCTGTGCCGTCAGCAGCGAATCAGGGCGCGCGAAATGGTTTTGATGGGCGGTCCATACTTTACAATGTTTTTTTTTTTATTATCTGGGCATCAAATTCTCACCAAAATAAACTGCAAAGTTATAGTTAAATTATTTTGTCTAAATAAGTTGGAAGTTCCCAAAGCATGCACAAAGTTTTCGCGCGCTTGCTAAACATTTTGAGTATGGGATGAGGACCGCCTAATTTTGACCAACAATGCACTGCGCGCGCAAATCGAGATCATCTGGATTTATTTCACGCTTGCCGAGTGTCATATTTTCATAATGAAGACTGAAATAAAAGTCGAAAGCTTAGCCGATGCCACTGCCTCAGAGTTGATTTCCTGGACCTATATTCCAACTTTTTAATATTCCTCCCAAGAAGTCTGTGAACCTTTACGATCCTCGGCAGAGCGAGAGCAATTAAGCGCAAAGAGAACATTGTTGCCAACCAGTCAACCACACTCGGTCTTACGGTGATAGCTAACGCGTTAACAGGAAAGTTAACGCGTTCGCAGTTCGTGCCTTGTAATATTGCTTGTTTTGACGTCTAATGAAACATCTGTAATTCGGTTTTCCTTTAGTTAAGTATAGTGTTTTGTTTTTCCGTTAGATATCTGTTTCAAAGAGATGATTTTTGCTGGGTTTTGTTTCATTTTCTAGCATCATTTTACGAAATCCTTTCACTTTCAACAAAACAGTTTGCGGCATCAATGTTTTATTAAACACTTCGATCACGCAAATTTCAACGCAAAAAAAGGTGACTCTTGGTTGCAGCTAAGATCGTCGTTCGCAACGGAATATATAACAAAGTCCGACCGCAGAAACAGAGAGAAGTGCATGGGTGATTTAGTGGGAGGGGGGAGGGCTGGTTGCAGCCACAAAAAACTGATTTAACACGTTTCTGTGAACACGGTTATTTGGAGTGGCCATTTATCAGTCAGCTCAATGGCTTTTTTTCTTTATACTAAAGTCCAGGAAAGAAGGCGGAAGTAAAATTCAATTGGCTTTTGTCCCCACGAACACTAACCTGAAATCGAGGCTTGGTTCGAGAAAATACAGCCAATTAGTGTATGAGAACCTTGCGCCTGGCATTGACTTCAAGTTGCTGCTCGAGGTGTCCTTTGTTCTACAAAGTACAAAATGACTGCATGGGTCCGTCCACCCAATTCCAAACGTTCCCAGTAGGCTGTGCTAAAACGAAACCTGATCGAGTTTCATTCCGGTAAAACTTCATTCCGGTTCCATACTGAGTCATTGTATTCCTTTAAAAGATACCGGAATGAGGTTTTTTTCTAAAGAATATATTTGTTAGCCCAGATAGAGGTAAAAAATCAACAACTGATTTAACTGTCACCATGGCAACCAAATGGGCAACAGAATTTCAAAACAACTATTTTCCTTTCGAAAAATTAAGTTGGTTTAATTTTCAGAAGCTTCACAGAGTCAAGCTGATCTTTATGATGAACTCATGCACCCAAAAATGGTCATAAATAGAGTAAAATTCGGTAATTTATGCATAAAACTGAAACGATTCATCGAGCAGTGTAGTTCTTGAGAACAGTGAGTCAGTTCTTCAAGAGAAATACAACCAAAGACGGGCAGTTTCCGGCACATGTTCACCTGTCATAGTACATGACACTAATTAAGAAATGGTCCATGCTTAGCGTGCGTCTATCAAGTTATGGACGATGCACGCGGGAAATTGGGAGAGCACGAGGTGGCACGAGGCGAAGTGCCCTACCAACTTCCCAAGTGCATCCATAACTCGATAAACGCACAACTGAAGTATAAACCATTTCTTTTAGAACATTGCCTCTGCCACTTTAAGCAGTGTTTACAAAAAAAAAATACGCGTAAGCTGATAACATACAAAATTCTCCTAAACCGTTCTCAGCGTTTTTATTGGTTGAACGCGAGCACGCGATTTAATAGACGCACGGGCGGGCATGCTCGCGCCATACAAAAAGCGCGCGTTTGTTTGTTTTCAGTGGTTTTTTTTAACGCGCGCGAAGAAAGCGAACAAGTGCAAAGCCTAGCTGTAAAGCCGAACAAAAACGGGACATCTTGTGTTTCAACGTTAATTTACATTCTCTTAATTCAAACCGTAAACTTCTGCCTTTCATGCTGTCATTTTGAACTAGCCGATGGCCAGGTGGCCAGCTCGGTATATATTCCCATGCAGTTCACTGATTAATAGCAAAGCCATTGTCTTTTACAATTGAACCTTCCGAGTCTCGTTAACGTAACAGTTCTATGATCTATTATGTGATTAAACACCCTCACGGTTTCAGTGAAACTGCCGCTTTCATGTATTATAATTCATAGCTGTCAACTCACCCGCATTGAGCGGGTGTTACAAGACTTCGAGCCTTATCACCCGCTCACCCGCATGGTAATTGAAACCACCCGGTTTTCCAATGTTTTCTAAATTAACCTTCTAGATTTCTGAGGCAATCATTGGAAATTTCTGCATACGACCAAGAAATGCGTTCCAAAAATCGGAACGACAAAAAACAAACAAAAAATCATCACTTCCCACGTCCCTGGCCGGGTGTTCACGAGCTTTTTGAATTTCTGGGTTTGACAGCTATGTATAATTGCACGGACTTCGTTTTGAGAAAAACGTCGTTGCTAAAGGAACGTCTTGCTTTCAAAAAGTAGTTTGAAATGACTTTGCAGAAGATTGGAGCATCTTACACGTAATTCAAGAAAACTGAGAAAATAATCTGAATAATTTCACCGATAAATACGTATGAACAAGCCGGCGTTTTAAGCTGTCTTGATAAGGATGAAAAAAAACAAAAAACGTATTCAAACTGCGGAAAGCGGTAAACATGTTGTTTTGTCTCAAACACCTTGGTGCTTAAAAAGTCGATGCGTCAAAGTTTTATCGATTGTTCTTAATTTTGCTACAATGGCCTTAGGGTTATGGTAAAACACAAATCGATTAACATTGAACAATTTGGAAAATTTTGGGAAATGTTAGTTTTATTCTTTCTTTCTTTCTTTCTTTCTTTCTCTAGGAAGTTTGCTGTGGATGGAAGATAGCAGGAGCTCAGACAAAAGAACTCACGTTCCTTCTAGGAATGATTCTTTTGTTCGGCAAAACAACCGTAGACCTCCGATTAATAGTACATGGCTTATTGCTTCAAAGCTGATATTCGGAAAGGGCTTGTACGTACTAGGTCGGGTGCGCGGGCGGGGGAGGTTTGGCTTAGGCACGGAGGGAACTTTGCATTTCAAAATTGTTTAGGCATAACACCAGATGGAATTTAATTTGTGTCTCAAACTCTTTATGTAGAGACGCATTAAGACGTTATTAATGGTCATTTTAATTGTCTTCCATAACTCTGAAATACTGTCAACAATCTAGTTTAATCTTATTTGACCAAAACAACAGCTGCAAAGTTGTATTTTTTTTACGTTTAAAGGTTTCTCCTATGGGCTTGTATATTCGGTAGTTCTTAATCGGAAAGAGTTTTGGCGGTCTTATTTTCAGGGTGCTTATATCAGTTCGCAAGTTTACGATATGATGCAATATATATTAGTATATACTAATTGTGTGAAAAGTGTCTATTTACAAAAAGTGTAACTGTCACAGGTATTATAAATAAACATAACATGCAGAGCAACATTTTCTACACTCGATCATTTATAGGAAACACCTACTGTAGAGTTTGAAACGAAAAGTTGTCAAAAGCATTAGCAAAAAAAGATAAATATTTGATATATTGGCGTCTTTGTTATTGAGTTTTGTATAACTTCAACTTTCAAAACTCCTAGACAGTAGAACATTTTGCAGACGGCACCAAGTTGCTATAATTTTCGTTAGACATCCTTTAGACTTGATTAGTTCCTATGCTACTTCTGGAGTCCCAATAACACTCATACCTTTATATTCATCTTTTGTCAAATATTTATGTTTTGTAACACAGAGTGCGAATAAAGAATTGCTGTAAATATTGCTTTGAACAGTAACAAGGAAGCAAGGCGTTCCCTTTAAGCCGGGTCGCTGCTATTTCCCATATGTATTATATAAATGCTCACTAAGTCACCAGGCTGATGAAATCATGAACCGCTGGCTTAAGTCCAGGGGACTCGGAAGCGAGGCTCAAAAACAGGTGTACACCTTTAAGTTTGTGCCTTCGCAAAGCTACTGGAAACAAACACCAATTAAAACCTACCTGTTTTGTCTGATAAAACTGCCGTCAACTCCAATCGTGTAGACTTTAATTTCATTTAAGGTATGCAGGTGAAGAGCTTTCAATGACATAAAACGAAAAACCATAATCTGTGTTTCTCATTCTCGACCGTCTACTTGACTTGGGGTTAGCGAAATAGTTCCTATAATCAGTCCAGAGTTGCTGATGGCCTTGTTATGGAACCATCAACTCAGTTTGGACAAGCATATAAACGAAGCAAGAAAGAGCAGTTAAGAGGTAAGAACCGAGTCACATGTATTACGGAAAGGTTAACTTGCACGACTCTTTGAAGGCAGTGGATTACATCTTATGCTTCATTACAACCAAAATAACTCAAATTTTCGTTTCATCGCGATTCTAAGTCCATTTAACAGAGATTTTTCCTTCAAGCGGCATTAAAAACAACTCATCTGAAAGCGGATCTTATTGTTCCAGTACTGACAAGCATTAATCTAGTGCTTCTAGATATTGTGTAAACTGTGGCGGTTACGACTTGCATAATTAAACCTGATAAGAATGACTCTTTCACGCAAATTCGATAAATGTTTTTCAACAATTCGAATTTTGGTGCCGTTTTATTCCTTATTTATCGAACTGCTAACATTGTGTTTTTAAAATACTTTCTTACAGCGTTTATAGTGAGCTATATTGAGGCCTATTTTTCATGGATTATGGATCGCAGTTTACAAATTACACACTAGACTTTGTTTATCAATAATCAGAAAAACATAGTCAAAACCCAAAGCACGCAATGATTGCTAGTTGAAATGAATTCATAATGCCCAGCTCCAGTTGAGAAAACGGTTTCTATTCGTAGAAAACTAATTTGATTTTTAAGAGTTCTTGTCTATTAGACCTCAGAATCGTTGTTTTTACTGCTCCAATTGTTCACTTCAGTTTGATGGATGTCAAACTGTATACTGCTTGGACAAAAATCATTTGAGATGTCAGTTAAATGTTTTTGTTCGGTGGCTATAAGCTATAGATATAACTGCAACAAACGTCCATTTTTGTTGCTCCGTTTTTTTGTTAAATTGTCTCAGTAAACGAAAGTAGACACACTAGACAACAAATAACGATTTTCGTTTGTAGATTTTGCGCTCATTAAAAACCTACATTATGCGAACTCGTTAGAAAACAACTTTGTTTTCATTGTAAAGAACAAGTTCCACACGGCCGTTCCGAAAAAGCTTTAGTTTAAATATCGGGACGAAAAAAGCCGCATCTCTTTTAAAATCAAAAGCACGCGGGAAGATGAAAGAAAATGAATGCGTAGGCGAAGCAGATGTTCACCTTTTTCAAGCATCTTCCCGAGTGCCTTCAATAATGGATGGGGTCTTAGTCTTGAAGTTTGTTTTAGAACTTATCAGTTCACTAAAATTTCGGGAGACAGGGCAAGTCCTTATACAAACAAACCGTTGGGCCCAATAAGCCCGCTCTGTATACCGGTACCATTTTATATAATCAAACGCTCATTGGCTGTCTGGTGTCATCGTGGTCCCGACATGAAGAACGCTGTTTAAGTTTCTCTTAGTTCTAGTGTTTTGGACCGAAACGTTTTAAAGCATCCTTCTGTTTTTGAAAGAACTGGGAAAGATAAAAGAGTATTCACGGAGTTGAAAAAGCACCTCGTTTTGTATTATGCTCTCTCGTGTTATTTCATCTTTCCAAACGATTTGAATAACAACTTGTTTTTCTTATAAAATGTTTCCAAAATGTAATGACAAAAGGGAGCAAAGGTAGGAGAGGAGAGGGGGTTGGATGGCTATAATGGCCTTTCGTCATCATCACAGTATTTTATTTAAAACACGGAAAATCATCAGTCAGTAATACAATGCTACTTTTAAGTTAATTGTTAAAAAAACTATGTAGCTACTATTTTACGTGCTTGCCGGGCGAGAAACCTTAAACTTTACTTAACAATTTTGCGCTGGTTGCCAATCATCCAAAGCCAGTAACTTATGTCTAATCGCTCGACGGCACAGATTGTGGCGTGAAAGTCAATTTTGTAACCAACATTTAGTATACCCGGCTAATTCAGTTCCCTTTCAAAGATCTCAAACGAGGAAGTGTTTCTTACATTCCTTGGTAAATTGTTCTTTAAGAGCGCGCTACTATTACTAAAATTCCTTTTTAAGTAGTACCAGTACATCGGCTTAGATATGGTTTATTTGTTCTTCCTCTAAATTCGCCTTTGAACATTGTTCTTATTGTACCATGGGCCTTAGGAAAGTAGTGGTTTCTAGCAAGCGAAAATGTTACTTAATGTTCTTGTTCTCCTTTCCAAAGCGTTATTTGACAGCAACAGATTTTACAAATGCGCAGTTCATCGCGCAGCCAAACGGTTAATTTGATAATGACGTAACATTAAAATTAAAATTAAGAAGAAAAATCGAGTTTTCTTCCTATTTTAAAATTTTAATGTTACGTCATTATCACATTAACCTGGCTGCGTGGTGAACTTGGCATTAGTCAAATCCGGATTAATGCCAAATAACACTGAATTGAGCTGCTTATGACAGAGTTTTTATTTAGTAGAAATTTAAGTTTAATTTATTAGCTGCTCATTTTTAACTTTTGATAGATTTTTAGTATTTATAGATGGATTAGATAGATAGATTATATAGTTTTAGTTTTAGATCGTGTTTTAGCTCTTTATTTTTATATTTTATTTGGGGACCTCCTTGAAAACCACTCTCTGAGTGACAGGAGCCTTCCTCAGTAAAGATTATAAAATTGCTATTTATTAATTACGCTGATACGTCAGCTTTTCTAAGTAGAATTCTTTCAGGAACGCTCATGTGCTCATTGGTTCACAACAAACAATGCCTTGATCGATACAAATCAAAAAGTGAATAAGCCTGTTCTACGTGATTTCCTTCGTTCCTTTTTTGGCCTGCTGTGTGATTTGAACCCACGCTACTCGGAGCATACTATACCTTTCCACTAGACTAACAGGTTGATTACACGACAGTTAACACAAAATTATATACGTTATTCGTACGAGTTCACTTAAAATAGTCCAGTCACAGTTAATTTCAGGAATTCAATTGGTGGACTATAACAAAAACAGAGCTTGGGAAGATGCAAAATCACTAGACATGCTCCCGTGTTTTAATATTCACAACAAAATAAAGACTAAATCAGTTCTAACTAGAAAAACTATGAAGTATCAGAGTCTCAAGAAACTTTCTCGAGAAACAAAAGACTGCAGAGGTTTAAGAAACGTTTTACTCAACAAAATCTTTGGTTGGCTATAGCAAACCACAGTTATTCCAAAGCACGGGTTGTACTCAACTTCATACGGCGTGTTGGTCCTTTAATACTCTGACCGAAAAAGTGCAACTACCTTAGGGGCCGTCCTACAATTGATACGGTGCCACTGAACGTCCATTTAACATACAGGGCCAGGCCCGTGGCCAGGATTTTTGTTAGGGGGGGGGGGTGCAAATTTCGTAAACGTGGGCTCTTAAAGGACAAACACACTTATGGCCGTTTTTTTTAGTTGTTTCAATTTACGGTAGCGCCAACTGTTACAATAAACCTATTCGGGTTTCTTCATGGTCTTATTACACCTCCAAATGCGACCTTTTGGGTCCGTGGGGGGGGGGTGCGTACGCACTCCGCGCACCCCCCTGCCTACGGGCCTGAGGGCTTACTCCCTCCATCCCCCTCCCATTAATATCCACAACATTTCGTGAGTTTCATAACTCGCCAATTATAAAGTGGGAGAGGGCGGGGGGGGGGGATTGAAGTATTCGGGAGAAATTAATGAGCAAGATAAAGAACATCCTGCCTTTCCTGAATTTCGCTGCTCTCTAACATGTTTATGGAAGCTTTTTTAAATAAAATACCATGCCATGCACTCATATGCGTACAGCTAACCTCAACTTGAAGTGCTTATACTCTTCGACCGCCATTTTGAAAGTTAAACTTGAAAAATATAAAGTCAGCGGTGTGCTTCAAAGCTCGTTACCAGGCTCCGATCATGTGTCAGATATGCAGCACGTAACAGTTAACATACCTCGAACAATGTGAGATTTCATAGAACTAATCGTTCACCTAAAATGTACTTGGGGATAAATTAAGAGTTATGTTTCTATCTATAAAAAGCATACTGAATTGATCAGTCTATCAACACCTGAATTACGTTCGCTAACGTTTTTCCTTAGCATCCACCGGCCACGCTCTGGATCCCCTGTCCCTCCCCTCCCCCCTAAACCTCCAATGGACGTTAAGCGGTACAATATCGATTTTAGTACGGCCCCTTAAATGCTCAAAAATATCTTAAGGGTACATGTTTTAAGGTAATTTTTATTGATCAGCGTGTTATCCAAATCTGAACGTTTATTTAGTTTACTTCAAAATATCGTTTTGCTGTTCGCGAAATTTGCTGTGAATTACGAAGTCATAGTTGGGAAAGACCTTGTCAAACTTAAATCTTTTGTCTTACATGTACTGTATTCGGTTAAGCATACCCGGTTTGGCCTTGCGAAAAGTGATGCGTCCTCCATCTTTCACAGTTAAAATTTTAGCCCGTTTGTCAGTCCAAAGTGATGATCAATGATAATCTCAAAAAATACACTGTTGACTTTCAGATCTAATTTTAGCCGGTTGATATCTTGGCTTGATCCTTCGCGAGAAAATAGCGTTCAAAACAGTTTACATTCTTGGCTGTAATGGCCTTCAGCCGTTATGAACAATCTAAACTTTTGTTCAAAAACGTTAAACACGACTGTCTAAATTGAGAACATTTTTATGGTTTAATTTTATGAAATATAACACAGAATCCAGCTAAAAATCCTCCAAAGCCAGATGAAGAGACATAACACTTCAGTTAGAAAACATTTTTCTCTAAGCTGGTCGGCTGAGCAAACATTATTGAAGTTTACCTGCTACTACAATTC
Organism: Parazoanthus swiftii; assembly: GCA_025403585.1. Taxonomy (NCBI): domain Eukaryota; kingdom Metazoa; phylum Cnidaria; class Anthozoa; order Zoantharia; family Parazoanthidae; genus Parazoanthus; species Parazoanthus swiftii. The sequence continues at coordinate 12,245 of JAOBYE010564301.1, forward strand.
ATTTTACGGCCACTTGCCACTTGGATACTTTGTTAAAAATCTGAAGGTGGAAAACAGCCCTGTGTTTTCAATTGAACATAATCTGATGCCGCAGTCGGCAACCCATAAAACGTAAATGTGCATGCAAATAGTGATCACGACCGTTCTCTGTTAAACTATCTGAATGCTTTCATAAACTCAACAAATTATATATAGATCCGTATCGACTTGTTCAAAATCCGGGGGGGGTACTCCCTATATTTGAATGGTAGGTATGACTGTCGTATTTTTTAGAGTATAAAATCGGCGATATGGTATTTTTTAGGGTATTTTTGAGCGAAAATCGCACTCGGAAGAAAATCTGGTATTTTTTAGGGGTTATTTGAGCT
>JAOBYE010564412.1:2677-20001 GCA_025403585.1 Parazoanthus swiftii
TGTATTGTAGACTACCTAACTTAAGACTTGACAGTCTCCTGGTGAAAGACTTGCACCGCTTCCTTGAATTGACATAATCTTCGTTACTCTGAAGATCACGCTGATAACTGACTGGTACGGAAACTGGTTGAATGTGTAAATGTCACTGAAGAACCTGCCCCTTGTCGTAACGTGGACACTATGCTAGCTGGTTCTTGTCGCTTGTTGGCTACACACACACCACACACACACATACATCGTCGTGTCTTCAAGATGGATTCTGATTATTGCAAGTCACAATAAAAACCTGGCATTTTTCTTATCCGGCTATGCAGAATCTTAACGCTAGAGGTTGGTTTGAGCATAAGACCTTGAGTTTAGTTCAAGTTTCAAGACCTGAGCTTTGCCACAGCCAATGTTACGTATAAATATTCTATACCTTTGCAAGTTTCTTGAGTTTTGCTCTATAATCTGCTCCACTAACCAACTCGGCTTCTGTTAGGTAAATAACGCCAATGCCGGATGAAGGATGAAAATCAATTATTCCAAGGGTGCTGTCAACAATGACGTTGACATGGTTTTCTGTTTTAAGAAAGTCAATATTGATATTTTACATGCAAGGTTACAATTACCACGATTAAAACTTACTTGGAAAAAACAATGTTTGTTCCGTAGGTTTATTCATTTAGCTATACGTTCCTTTCCCCTTTGGAGGAGCAAGTGAAATTACTGTGCAAGAGTAGGAACTAAGAGAGTCACAGCAAAGTACTTTTATTATCTTTATGGCCTTTCGTTTGTAAGATTTTCTCTGTGTTTTATGTTACGAGCCACCTAAGATACGCAAGGCATAATAGACCTTTACGTGATGACATAATTGAGCCCGATGCCCAAAATGGATTTGTCCTCGGAAACGCAGGGCGTCGGGAATGGAAGACAAACCTGCTGTCCCTCCCCCGTGTCCTTGCTTTTGCTCTCCCGACGCCCTGGGTTTCCGAGGTGGTAGACTCTTTCAAGATGGCGGAAGAGAGAATTTAATGTCCAGGCGAGTTTGAATGCTACTGGTCACAACGTGTAATTCTGATGTCAAAACAAGCCAAACCCTCATCCTTCAAAAACTATTAATAACCCTCTAAATCAACTTCCCTACAAATTTGAACTCGTTCAACAAAGATGCAAGGAACGTGGAAACTCTGAGCACTTGCATCAACTTGTATCTTCATTTGACCAAAGCTTTAGAAAAGTGCATGCTTAAGACCTGGAATTGCGATTCAAGAAGAAACACCAGGGCACAGGAGTTGCAGGGAAAAGTATAAAGTCGGATAGAGACTCAGAAGGGGGACGGGTGAGGAATAAACCACCTTCCCCAATGTTCCTACAGACGGGAAGACGATAATAACATAATTCGCGCAACATTGTTGCCTTTAAGGCCGTGTTACACGAGTCAACTTGCAACGACGATTTTCCGCGCAACAATGTTGCGTGTTGTGTCGCACGTTTTTGAAACCAATTCAAAAACTCGCAACACGTTGCCGGGCCCCGTTTTGCGCAGAAAATCGTTCCCGGTGACATATTACACGGGAACGACAAACTAACATGGCGCGTGGTTATGTCTTATAATTTCTTGCGCTTAAGGCCGTGTTACACGAGTCAACTTGCGGCAACGCACTGCAAGTTTTTGAGTGGTGTTAAAAAACTCGCAACATTGTTGTCACAGCCTTGTTGTGGTTGACTGTACCCTGATTTTGTACACTAAATGCACATCGATTTTTCGCGCAATAATCTATAAGAATTAAGATCGATCGGCGCTTTATTAGATTATAGCTGCTAAATTTCTTTGATCAGGGTCAGTCAGTGACGACTACACACGTCGGCACGATCTCCGATTGCCAAATGATCCACTGACCGGCCCTTCAAGGTCGATCACAACCGACCTTGGCCATTCGATCGATCGATCGTCCATACTCGATCACGAACGAACGATCGATCGGTTGTCCGCGCTCGATCATCATCATAGTCGATTTATGGTCGATCGATCGGTGCTCAGCTACTGAAATGGCCTGCTTTCTAATTTTGTTAAACGTGTTATTTACTTTAAACCATTAAAGCTACTGCTGTTGGTATTGACTGCTGATCGTAGAAAGAATACAGATTCCCATCCCGGAATCCGGATTCCCATTCATGATTCAAAAATCGCGCGAAAAATACGAAAACAACTTCCAGTTTCGCGACACTGTTAACATTGTCTTGAATGAAAGCAGACTAAGTGTACAGAGTGCAACAAACCTTGCAAAGCTTTCACTATTTCACTTCCATGGAATTTCTCGTTTACGAGAATGTGGCCCGGTGCTATTCTAGCTCCACGAAGAGACGGTTGAGAAGAAGGCACCGCCATCTTGGAGCCTGCGTTCTGAAAGACCAGTGGTAACAGTGTGAAAGTTGTTGCGCGCTTCTAATGCGCATTCTTTTGTGCTTATATCCGCTTTCCAATGACAACGGACTCGGAAAAATAGATATAACTGACTGCAGCCAGAAGCATGGTTGTCAAACTTCTTCGATGAATTTTGTCTTTTTTATGAATGGGTTTGCGTGATTTCCGTTCTTTATTTTGAATCTTTTTTGTAGTATAGTATCTTTTTCAAAATGGATATTGGAGAGCTTCTTTCTTTCCAGGTAACGTATTAGATTATGATTTGTACTAAGTAGTTTCATATAAACATCTGTCCAAGTTTTAAAGTTATAAGTTTATCTATGCAATCATTACCCTCTGCTTACACTGCATTTAATTTCTGGGGCAAGTTTTAGTGTCAGCAGTGAGGGACAGGATTGGCTGTTTGAATTTCTGATATTGCAGGTGACAACTTCATCAGTGTTTTAGATTGGGAGGGGGGGGAGGGTACTTTATCATGCTACCTTGGGAAATTTTAGAATTCTAAACTGTTCAAAACATGCTTTCCAGTGTTTTGAGCAGATGTCTCTACCATCTGATATCGAAAAGGGGTTTCATTTGCACCCAGTGAACCTTCCCAGTGATTCCCTGACTCCTATAATAGTTTGCAGAAATTCCACAATATTTTTGAAATAATTTATAAATAACAAATTAATACTAAAAGAATACTTTAAAAAGACCCCCAGAAATGACAAGAAGAAGCCTTGAATTTTGGCCAGATCTGTCTAATTAGAGATCGGGGGCAAATTTGGGGTTCCACATCTGGCCAACAACTTGCTAAGCCATACTGCATTCACAAAATTAGTATTATTTAGGTGATAATCTTGGATGAGTCTTTTAAATGACAATCCAAACATGTTTTGTTTATAATAAATACACTGATATCTGACATGTTATTTGGTTTGAATACATGTGTATTCAGCCTGACAAAGGAACAAAAAGAAAGAAAGATGCAAAGAAAGGATTTGATTCCCAAGGATACAAGAGGAGACCCCCAGTGATACCAAGTGAACCAGCAGAGCCAGGGTTGGGAATCTCAGAGGAAGAGAGGAAAAGAATTATTCAAATGGTTGAAGATGAACCAGAGGTAAAAAAAAACTGTCTACATGTATGTACTATAATGTACATGATTGTACAGTACAGTCTTTGGGAAACATACCACTTCCCGATAGTCCCGATCTTTGGGTCTTCGGGATTGGGACAGTTATCGAGACCACACCTAAACAAAAGAGCGATCCCGATGCCCGATACAAATTTTTAATGAGTTTGTGGGGTTATTAAGTTGTACTTCTTCTGTTTGCATGTTAACTAGAAACAATGGATCGGGACGACCCCGAAAGTATCGGGATGACATTCATTTCTAAGAAACAAAATAGGCAGCAATCTTGTTGAAGTGGTATGGACACGTTTTATGCAGTTGGGAAATGGTACCGGTATGTTTCCCGAAGACCGTACTGTAGGATGGCACAGAATAAGGGAGTTCAAGTTTGAAAAGTCTTGATGAACTTTTGAATGACATGCAACAGTAAGCACCAGTAGACCAACCTACATGTACATAGAATAAACATTAAAGGGGAAAAGTTTTATTTAAAAAATCTAAATGACATGTAAAGCATCTGCAACTTTAGTGAATTTGAGTGCCAGGAAACTTGTAGTGTTTTGAACAATCTCAAAACTTGATGCAACTTTGCAGTGAGAAAAATTGCAATAGAAACCAGGAGAAAAATTGTATCAAGAATTGCTAGTGTAAACACACCTTTAAGATTAACAATTATATTGTTAGAATTAATTATTATTATATTATTTGTTACAGTACATGTTCAAGTAAACCTACCACTAATTTTGAACCTGTGCTTGGTTTCTTTAAATTGATCAATTTACATTAAATATTAATCAGAACTTACTGAATTACAGGTAGAAGCTGTGGATGTTGGCTCACTGAAGAGGATGGTGTTGTCATTTGAAAAGAAAGTAACAAAAAACCAGGAGATGCGAATAAAATATCCAGATCACCCTGAGAAGTAAATAATTTTAATCATATCTGTTATAGAATTGACCTGTATGCTAATAATTTATTATTATTTTGGTTATAATAAACAGTATCAGATGGTACAGTTTACATGTAACATTGATTTCTAAATAGCTCTTGTAGTTTTAGAGTAAGAAGCTTCATATATTGTTTCTTTCATGCTCACAAATTTTTTCTACAATTAAACTTTAATTCTCAGAGAGTCACTAAACTAAAACTAAACAAAACTTTATTTAACACCATTGCACTGGGAGTGGTTGCCCATTCTCCCAAGCCTGTGGCTTATGTTTAATTGCTCGACAGCACAGATCTTGGCGTGAAAGTCAATTTTGTGGTTGTCACCATTTAAATTTTATAAAACACAGTTGCCAGCCGGTTCTAATTCATTGCAATGAAGAATTCTGAAGGTGGTTTTTCTCACATTTTAGATTCATGGAATCTGAGCTGGACTTGAATGACGAGATTCAAAAGATGCATGTTTTGGCAACAGTCCCTGACCTGTATCAGCATCTGGTGGATGTGAATGCTGTTAAAACCCTTCTTGGCTTACTAAGTCATGAAAACACTAGTATCCTTTTACTTTACTAGTATTCTGCTTTTGAACTTTAAATTGGAGTACATGTATACTGTAGAATAGGCTTGTTAGCTGGCAGAGGTGTTGCAGGGATATTCTGAAGTCAGAGTGGCAGGGAGGCACAAATGATCCCATTATTCAACTTCCCCAAGAAAAAAAGTGTTGTATTGCTAGTGAGACCATTTAAGGAAGAGGGAGAGGGGAAGTCTCTGGTATTGGTGTTTCCAGTATTTTTGTTTTAAAATGCTTCATCACTATAATTATTTTATAAAGATATGACCCAAGAGGTTAGTGTTAATTTTTATGATAACATCACTGTAAACGTGGTATAAAACTAAATGATGCTGGCTCTGTCATAAATTAGCATGTTGTTGTCAGTTGTAATTTGTTGTACTTTTCCTGTCAGTTGCTGTCCCTTGTCGATTCTTACCAGAATACCTGTCATCAAGTGTTTTAACATAATGTTGCCTGTGTGGAAAACCCCTTGAAGGTCCTCGCTAGTGTGATTATCCTTGATGGTGTGTAGACATCAGTACAGCTGTGCTGGACCTGTTACAGGAAATGACAGATGTTGATGCACTGGATGAGAGTGAAGAGGGTGCAGCTGCACTCATTGACTCGTTGGTAAGAATAATTTTATTGTAGATTATCAGACGAAGTTCTCTCTTGTCAACAAACATTATCTTTACTTACATCCTAGCTAAAGGTAGATATATACCTCTTTAATATTAGCTGAGTGCAAGGTCCGCATTCATGACAAGTTATGGACCGAGTTTTTTCCCTTCCTTTCATGAAAACAACAAAGGAAAAAAATGAGGATCCATAATTTGCCATACAGACCAACCAAAAAAAGCTAATAAGATGTTTATTATAATTATGACTTTGTTGATTTTAAAAATGTTTGAAGTAAGTGAGGCTGGGAAAGGAACAAAATCATTTGACATTTTGACAGGTGATCAAAAGATTTTACTGAGGCTAGCTCTTCTTAATTTTAGGCTGTTTCTTCAGTTATTTCAGAATACAATTTGATTTTGAAACTAGGCAAGTCAAAGTCATCATAAGATTGTCAACGTCGCAAATAAATCATAGAGTTGTGGGAGCATTTTAAGTAATGTTTTGATTGCAAAACAATAACTTTTTTTTATTTAATAGGTTGTAAATGAGGTACTGCACAAGTCCATACAGCTACATGTACTTACAGACTGACCTAAAATTGACCAACCACATGTACTCGGTTACTGTCAGTTTAACTTCAGTCTGTCATCAAAAGCATAATGTTGTTAGTTTCTGTAGAAAGTGCACAGCAGTATAAAATTCTGCAACTGGGGCGGATCCAAGAGTTTTGAATGAGAGGGAGACACTAAGTCACAAGGTTGACTGCCTGACACATGTAAATGACTTGGTGTAACTTTACAGTAAGTTAAACTATTGACTTTGGCAACAAAAGGGGGAACATTGGCTTCCCATACCTCCCCCCTGGATCTGACACAGTACAACTACAGTACATATAATAAAGTGCTAGACAAAGAATCTAACAAGTGGTTGTTTTCTGGTGTGCACAGCTTGATGGACAGGTGATTGCACTGCTCGTACAGAACTTGGAAAGGATGGATGAAACAGTGAAAGAGGATGCCGATGGTGTCCACAACACTTTAGGTATATATCAGTCTTGTTTTTCTTTGACATATGTTCGCTTAAAGGAAAAATGGATAAAATTATTGTGGCTGTAAAAGTTAAAAGTTGTATAAAAACTAAACGTTTTCCCTCATCTCTGTTACCATAGAAACCAATAACGGAACTGTAGACACCAGTTGGCTGTGCTTACTTGAAAGTACAAACTTAAGGAAGCTGATCAGATGCGCCAAATATATCAATTTGATACACTGTCACAAAAGTAGGGGGATCTGATTAACCCCTCCCCTTCAAGTAACTTGTTTTGTTCAAGGCTCCTAGGGTTAATTGGAATCTTTATTGTAACTATGTTACTTTATCTCCAGGCATTATTGAGAATATGATAGAACTAAGAACCACTGTGTGTCAGGTGGCTGGAGATCAAGGGTTACTAAGCTGGATCCTCCGCAGGTTAAAGGTACAGTAGTTATAATGATTATTTATAGAGGCTTCACTTACTCATGGTTAGCTGGATCCTGCACGGGATTGAGGTACATGTGTTAATTTACAGTACTGTCAGTAGTAATTACAGTATGTCTATAACAGTGCACTCCCATGGAGTGGATGGAATTAGTGCAACTTCAGGGTTGTCAAAATAAGCAGGAAGCAAACAGTAAAGTTTCTGCAGCTACAGGTATAAATGCTAGCCAAAATAATATCTTATATACAAAGTGACGTATTGACAGTTGAGATTACAATTTAAAGTCAGTTTTAGAGTTGCCAACTTTCTGGGCTAGCACCTCTTACTTCAAAACATATTGATGACCCAGCACATACATGTACAAGTATGTCCTGACCTGATGCATTACTATTAAACCTGTAGTTTCTCAGGCATCCAAATGGACACACTTTGAGATTTTCTTAGGTTGCCGAGAATAAGGAGATTTGTTAAGGGTAATCATGATCCTAAAACCCAGCATTACAACCAACCATAAGGGGTCCCAGTGGCTCCCTCAAACTTTGTACTAATGGAAGTTGTGAGAACAACAGAAGTTATGAATTTGGTTTCATTAATAGGGTTTGTAGCTAGACTTGAAGTTGAGCTGGTACAGTGCAGCTTAACTACAGCACTGAACAGGAAATAATTGAATCTATTGTCCTGTGCTGCAGCAAAAACCAGCTTATGATGCGAACAAGTTGTATGCAAGTGAGATTTTGTCCATACTGCTACAAAATACAGAAGGCGAGTACTGGTCAGGTCTAATGAATGTGTTTAGTTTAGCAAATACACTCTTTTAGTTTACAATGTATATGACAGTCTACATGTGTTTCTTGGGCTGAGGTCAAATGTTTTTAATTTTTTTTCAGGATCAGAGCCTGAAAAATATTTCTAAAAGACAGTGTTCTTGATCAATATTTTTTGCAATTGTTTCTGTATACACTCAAGGGTTGTTCTGAGCATCTAACTCTGTCAGTTCATAGAGCGATTTTTGTTTGACCCTGAAAAACTCATTTGCTTTCTGTTTACTGATTGTTTGAATCATCTGCCAATCCAAGGAAAGATAAAAACAGCGACACTTTAGTGGTTTTTATTGAAATTATTCATTTGTTCAGCTACAAAGGACACAAAACTGTCTATGTCGTCTGTTGAAATGATTACATGCACATAATCTTGTTCTCTGGACAAATAAAAATCAAGATGAAAACACAGCATCAAACTAACATGTTCCAGAGTCCAATCAGATGGCACATGCATTTGTTGAGTGTTTACAGCACCAATCAAAACAGAAATTTGGTTTGCATACAGTTGGCCTGTTTTCATTTTGAAAACCACTTAAAGATGTACTAACTGTACTTGTACCCAAATGCACTGCTATCAGTCACAGTATTTACTGTGACTGGTCAATTTCAGGTCTGTAAGTAGCCGTACGGACCTCGAGTTCTGGAGCAGCTGTCATTTAAAGCCTCTCTTTCCTCAAATAATCAACAAAGCTATATAATAAACATCTTAATAGTCCCATTTGCTCAGTCCGTATGGGAAGTTATGGATCCTCATTTTTTCCTTCCTTGTTTTTATGGCCCACACGCTTTGTGCTTGGGCAATAAAAGGAAGGAAAAAACCCGGTCCATAACTTGCCATACGGACCTCGCACTCGGCTAATAAGAGGTCTGTATTAGCATTCTTCTGTCCATTTTTGAGATTTATAAAAATAAACATTCCTCTTAGTTTCTCAGAATCAGCCTGGGTAAATAATGTCTCAGATAGAAAATTACTGTGAACCTCTGATAGCAGCCTGGCACGACCCTCAGTCACTGAACCATACACTTCTTTGATAATTTGCTCCAGTGACCATAAACAATAACTTCAAGTCGATGTAAAGCTCTAAGTTCTCAAACATTTGCTGTATTTTGACCCTACTGGCCTTGACTCGAAGTTTTTGTTCTCGGCCACTGGGATGTATTATGAAAGTGGTCTGTATACTTGATGTGAACAAGTTGCTGTAAAGCCCCTCGGGGAGCATCTGAAAATTATGTAATGTAATGTAATGTTCTTAGCTCATACTACTAAATTTTGGCATTTTCAGCCTCAATGTTCTTAGAAAAATGCAATAATGTGATAGTTATAGAAAAGGAAAGGAGAATGACGTATTTACACTTTTCAAATATCCCACAAGGGGAAGCTACACTCCCATGGTAGAACATTTTCAAACCTCCTTGTCTTATTCAGAATTATTTAGAAGTCTTGATTTTGGCTCCTTGTACCTGCTTCTTTAAAAAGCATGTTACTTTCTCTTTTTCTAAAAAAATTGGATAAAGACAAAAGGATGTACACTAATGCCATGATGGCTTTTTGTTGCTCTTTCAGAAAATAGACAGCTACTTGGTGAACTGAATGGTATCGATACTCTTCTGCAATGCTTGTCAGTGAGTATTGAGGAGTATTAATGAGTTCAGCAGCAACATTTATTTTCCATTATTACTGTATACGCATGCATAACACAATACAATACAAATTACACTTACAATACTCGTACAAGCTTAACTCAGGAGACTGGTAAACATTTCAGTTTTCAAGCAGTCGAGCATGTTTTTTAAAAAATTTTTAATGCAAAGTGAAAAACATAATGCTTAAGAGAATTGAGGAGAGGAGAGAGCGAGAGAGAGAGTAATGAAGCTAAGTTTTGATTCAATGAATCTACTTTCTCCTCAAGAGGTCTTATTGCTTCTCTTAACAATGTTTGAATATCGCGTCTAGTGACCCTAGTGCCATTTAAACTAAATAAGCCACTTTCACAATCATGCGCAGAGCAAAGTAACGGTTTTGCTGGTGGTCACAACCCCTATTTACATCATTCTGTGACACATTTAAGGTTTTATCTTTTACCTTCTTTCGAAAACAATCAATCTTGTTTCTTTCTTAACACCATATGCCATGTTTCCAGTTCGTGTGGCCTGCCAACTGAAGCGCTAAACTTGCTCTGCGCATGATTGTAAAAGTGGCTTATAGGCCGGAGCTAATTTGGTATGGACCTAACTGCCATTACATTATATGCTAAATAATGTTCAGTGTCAGTTGTACAGTGTAGTTATGATTATAACTAAGCTGTCTGTGATTAATTGTCCTAATTCACCATGAGGAGATTATAGGCTCTTCAAGAACAAACATGTAAAGTAGATTTAGATGGGATGCGTTTCTAAAGGTATCTATTATTTTATTCATACGTCTGCTGTAGCTCTACAAACGATACGACCCCTCCACATCAGATGAGGTGGAGTACATGGAGAATCTATTCAACTGCTTGTGTTCTGCTCTCATGTATCACCCAAACAAGGAGTTGTTCCTCAAGGGAGAGGGATTGCAGCTCATGATTCTCATGTTGAGGTAAATCTGGTTTAAATTAAAAAAAACTGAACTGAAATTCGGAATCTCTGGGTCCAGCAAATGTATTCACCTCACAATGTCCTATGCTGCTCACCCCAACTTCAGAGAATAACTTCGAAATGTTATCTTGGGATTCAAAAGAACCCACAAACTGCTCGAAAAAAAAGAGAAGGGCAACCCCAGTGTTGTGGTGTGAGGGCTAATGTATGGCGATTGGGGACAGTACGACTTATTGTTGTAAGTGCGTTGTCCTCATTAAGAGGAAGTACTACCTTCCTTTTTGGTCTTGACTAGGGGATTTGGAAGGGATACTTGAAAAGGAAAAAAAGTTAACATAATGCATTAAATATTAATTCCAAAAGCGGAAGCCTCTGCTCCAAAAATTAATTTAAACTTACCTAAAATCCATATAACCTAAAAATTCCTTCAAAATTAACAAATCACCACTCATCACTTTTCGTCCCAAATTGTCTCCAAAAATTCTCAAAATAATTGTGAATCCTTATCAACTACCGTACGTACTTACTGTGTCTCTATGATTCAATTTTGCATTTTTCCAAATTGCCAAATGGATACCGGCGATTATGACGTAGTTGTTCCTGAAAATCCGACTTAACGTGTTGCTCCCCCTTAAATAAGTGTCTAACCATTTCAGCCTGTCACAGAAAATCACAGGTTCTCTTATGTGAGTGTTAAGTATACTTTGTATAATTTTTCCAGAGGTAAAATTTAAGCCTATAGGTACAAGAACTATTTCATATTCTTTTCAATGATATTGCTTACCAATTTGTTGTGTTTCTGTTTCATGTTGCAGAGAAAAAAAGTTATCACGTGAGAGTGCAGTCAAAGTGCTGGATTATGCTATGCAGGGCAGTGAGGGAGCAGAGAACTGTGGCAAGTTTGTAGAATTTCTTGGGCTTAGAAGTGTTTTTCCCCTTTTCATGAAGGTGAGTAAGAATTTGAAACACGTGTAGTTGGGAGGTGACAAGGTAGTCCATTTCGTTCAGGACATAAGATCTTTCATTTTGTTAACATTCAACATACAAGACCATTGCACATCAATCGATAAGAATTGCTTGTTTGTATGCAGTAAGTATGTTTTGTGTTTACCGTGTTTTCTCGAATAAACGCCGCACCAGAGAGCCAAAATACTAATAAACCCCGCGCCCTGGGTGCTGCGTTTATTCGAATATTGAACAAAAGAAATAATTATAGTGCAATACAATAATAACCAGCCTTGTTTATTAATTTATAAACGTTTATCAGCGCATCCAAAATGACAAGATTATCATACTTCGTTCGTCTTAAAACAGCTTTGGATACCTGTTATCATTTATAATTACACACACGTTCACTTACATACAAACGTCGCTTGGGAATGATTTATTTTTCTCTGCTGTTCTTTTGTTGTCGTTGTCGTTGTCGTCGTCATTGTTGTTGTTGTTGTTGATGCTGCTGTTTTCACAGCTTTATGAAATTGTTTAACTTTCAGCCACCTAAGAAAAACAAGAAACTTGGAACATCCGGTGATGTCACTGAAGGTAAGATCTTTTATTTTGAACGGAAACTTTTACGCTGGTCTGTATGAGTGGTTTTGATTTGCGTCCAGTTTCTGTCTGAAGAAAATGTTGTTGAATGACATTTCCTTTCTAACAGAAATGACGTTATATGAACTGGCCAAAGCAGTCATTGAAAAAAAACAGGATTCGCACTGATCATGGAAAACCTGGAAAGTCATGGAATTTTGATTTGGGTGATGAAAAGTCATGGAAAATAATAATTACCGTATAAAACATGGTTTAATTAAGTTAAATGAGTTAGACGAAACAGAAACTTGCCAGATTGCACTTACGGAAAGCTAAATTCCAATGATATTAGGTAAATGCATATTATCTCTCTTGAAAATATTTACTATGCTGGAAAAATTTTGTATTGAGAATCGTTTTTGATATATTGCAAAGAAACATATGGTCAAATAAGGTCGTCGAAAAGTGCTAAAGGTCATGGAAAAAGTCATGGAAAGTCATAGAATTGCACCAGGTCGAAAGAGTACGAACCCTGAAAAAATATGTTTATCTATATTGAAATCAACTTTTTTCTTATCATCACGAAAAACACGAAAATTAGATTTGCGAAAATTAAGTATGACGAGGTACATGTGGAAAAATGCCTTCATGCTGTAGCCTTACTTATTAAAATGCCTTTGTACTTTTGCAGAACACGTTTGCTCCATTCTTGCATCGCTGTTTCGAAACCTTGTTGGCTCTCAGAGACAGCGGCTGGTGCAGAAGTTTGTTGAAGATGACCATATAAAAATTGACAGACTTATGGAATTACACTTCAAATATTATAAGAAGATTCAAGACTGTGATGCCAAGATAGAACGAGAAAAAGAAGTGAGTTCTTTGCATTCTAGCCGCAGTTGAGCTTTGATATGTAAACTGTAATCCTGCATGTAATAACCGGCCTTCGCATCTAATAATATTCCAGCTTCGTGTTCGTAGTTGCCGCTGGTTACAATGACTACAGACTCATTTACCCAGCGTTAGCCTCGTCTTGATATTAGTTATTTTATTGTTGGAGGCTCAGACTGCTAGTCGTTCTCGCCGGTATTTATGTTTATTCAACACCAAGTCGAGACTAATGCTGAGTAAAAGAGTCTGTAGTCATTGTAATCAGCGGCAAACTACGATTACGTAACTGGACTATTGCCCCCGTAAAACACGTTTTAAATGCCCATTCTACCTACAGTAGACTGAGTAACGTTTCCTCACTCTTTTGTGTTTATCTGGGATTTTAGGAGCTCCAAGATGAGGGGGAGGAGATAGACGAAGCCATGGAAGACGAATTCTACCTGCGCCGACTGGACGCCGGCCTGTTTTCACTGCAGATGATAGACTGCTGCATGTTGGAGTCTTGCAGTTCAGGAGTCAGTTCGGTAATTTTTTCCATCAGTTCTACCGCAGATAATTGCGTTCATCGAAATGTTTGCAATGAATCAAAAAAAGAAGAGATAGTGGAGACCTTAAACTCCATGTTTGATGACGTTTCCCTCCAAAACGTCAGGAGAGTTTTCGTGACAAAATCCGTGCGTCGGACTGATCCCGGTTTTTGGAAATTTACTTACCTTCCCCTTTGCTAATTCCAATCCTAGCCCTTATCCTAATCCCAACCCCTAATTGATCTTAACCTCATTCCAAACCCTACTCCTAACCTTAATCTTAACCCTAATCCTAACCTTAACCCTAGTCCTAATCCTAACCCTAATCCTAACCTTTACCCCAATCAGCATCACAAAGGACAAATATATACAAGGGAAGGGGAGACGGATAGTTCCTAATAACTAGGATACAATAGGATTTGTGTCTCTCAGCTTAAAATCAAGTGTGGGTAGTTGTGCAGTGAAGATATATATTCGCTGATCATCACAACGCTGTCAGTTTTGTAATATTTATGTTAAAAACAGATTTTCGGGATCAACAGAGTTTTGCTTTCGTACGATTGCAGTCTCGCAAGCTTGGGCCGGCAAAGTTAGTCTTCTCCTGTCACCGTGTTTACTATGTTCAACAAGTATAAAGACATATAGCTTAAGAATTGGGTTGTTCTTATCGGTTACTGTAGTGGTTACCTTAATAGTCGCAGTGATTTTGCTTCTGTCACTTGGTGTTTTCAAATTAATTTAACTGAAGAAAGTTTTTCTGTTTTAGATCAAGCAAAGAGTACTGGCGTTGTTAAACCAACATGGTGGATCTATGAATGACATCAAAAATGTGATGCGAGGTATGTATTGCTATATCACGCACTCCAGCTTTGTCTCTGTTTTAAGATGTCGGCTATAAACAGCTTCAGTCAAGCAAAACTTGTACAGACTGCTCTAACGAAGATTAGTTTTGAAAAAACTGTTCCTCTGCGTTGGCGAGTGAACTAAATATGGGTTGTGATCAACAGAAGTTGCCGGATATGGAATGTTTTTCGCCGTAAGGTTAGATGTAAAGCTAACAAAGGGCTGGTAACGTTAGCTTGATTTGACGGAATAAGCACACAAGATCAATTTCTGTTATGATCAAGCCTCACGTCTGGCTCACATCGTTGACGTAGTAATACCAGTTTTTCTAAAGCTAGTCTTCCAATCGCACTGTATTTAGTGATTCTAAATTCAATGGTTGGTTTTTTCCTTTTGTATAATTGAACAGTTTTTTTAAACAAAAAGGAAATAACTGAACGTCAAAGGTGCAAGATGTTCCAACCTAATCGATTAAGTGGAGAAATCCTGCAACTGTATACAATTATTCAGAGGCAAAAACGGCGGTAAACAGGATTAAATATTTACTTAAACTGCAATTAAACAACTGATGGAGCATCAAAACACCTTGCATTGCAAGTATTGCGTTGATTGCTTAATTGCAACAAAGGCAGCTTGTAACCAACAATAGCATTGTGTTTCATTGTTATTTAAAAGTGAAGAATAGGTGCTGCAAGATTCTGAACCTTCCTAAACTTGTCGAATTTAACCGCTTTAGATCACAAAAAATTTGCGGAAGAATCGTTAAAGATTGCTCGGGTAGAGACCAATACATCTTCAGTTAATGTCCCAATAATAACGTGTGGTATTTGTTTTTCAGAGTTCGCTGCCAGCGTTGGTGACGCCAGAAGTAAAGAGAGCCGCGAGATGGAAAAGAAGCGGTTGTTGGCTTTGGTCGACCGTTTTTAGAATGGCGTCGGCGTCTGATATCGGGCCAGTGTGCCGCGGCCGCGGAACAAAGAGATGATGGATGGTACTGGTCGGCCGACACTTCACATCCTTGCTCAGACCAATTTGAATTTGTGCTACGGTTGCGCCGGTGCCTTAAACTTGGGACTCATGATAATGCGCATGTTCATTACACGAAACGGATTTCTCCATCAAAATTGTACATCCCTGAAAATATTGCAACTTAAGTAGTATAATTTGGTTGCTTACAGTCTGCACATACGCGTCACGTTTCAAATTTCGTATTTCGTTCCGGCCCAGAAAGAAATTCGTGTCAAACAATCGTTTAAAATCTTGGACCATGGAGCCTCATCCGAGGACTTGTAACTGACCAACATTAAGATTATTCTATCTTTTGTTTGTAATACTTTTCATAGATTTATAATTGTATTGAAGAAATCTGCCTCACGTTACAAGCATGCGCAATACCAACACCACCACCGCCCCCCCCCCCAGATCAATGGAGGTTTTTGTAAAACGACCAACCAACCCTTCCCCTAAGCTGTAACGTAATCCTAACCTTGCCTCTAACCCTAACTTAAATAAGGCGTAAATCGATATAGTTGCCCATAAAACTCGATAGATATCACCCTCCCCTCCCCGCATATTAAACTGCTGTCGGTAAAGTAGCTTTTGGGCAGAGAGAGGAATCGGTCCCGCTTTTACATACGGTGGAAAATCTCAGTTGGTTGTTTGCTCAATATACGTAAACAGTCTTCGGCGGATGCCTTAACTTAGAGAATCAGTACCTCGAGCATCGTCATCTTTTTTATTCTACGATTCCCTTCAGGCCCCTGTGTCAGTCGGCGACGTTATCACTGATTGGGGGGTTTGGCGAACGAGATTTGAAGTAGGAGCTCCGAACATCCATACATTCTGATCGGAAAATGCCACCATTCATGAAAATGAACGAGTACTTGTTCAACGTTTGTATAATAAAATTTAGCCATCACGTATGATTACCTGGTGCTGGAAAACTTGATAATAACGGTTCTACTCTGATTGGCATCTTAATGAAGTTTACCGATTTCAATTCTGAATGTGGCGCGCGCGTCCGAGTCAGAGCACATGGTGCGAGTCTTTTCTCCCCTGATTGGTCAATTCCGTGGGCAACTCCCAGGGACACCCACGCCGCCCACCTACGACCACGATTAAATCTTCGGAAACTCGGTGACACAGGAGACTCGGTGTTGAAGCTTGAGCCGAACTGAGGTTTCGGCTCCGTTCTTTTTACTCGGGCCGGAAGGCACCGAGTTGATGTTTCGTACTCGGGCCGGACATAGTAGTATCCATTATGTAACTTGAAAATGATGTTCATGGTTTCATTGTGTAACCCCCTGTTTGTTGAAAGTTTTCTTTCTCTCCAATCCCTTCCCTTTAAAAAAATTAGTTGGCATGTTTGGATTAAATGTTTAAGATTGGTCTTTTTTAAGTACTGATTGATAGTTTACGATAAATAGTTCTGCTTCGGAAAAGTTAAAAGTGAACTAGCTTAGACTATTTTTTTACTTTAAAAGTGTGTGTGTGTGTGGAGCCTATTGTCAACAGTGAAAAGACAAACTCCCTGCTCTGTCTTTATAGGAAAAATAAGGTCTGGGACTTATACGAACATTTTCCTGACATTAAATGTATCGATCGATTTGAACCTTCAACATCTCCCGGGCATTTGACGAAACCCAAGAAGTGCCGGGGGGGGCAGAAATCTAAACCAAATTTAGGGGAGGGCCAGGCATTTTAACAAACATCGAAACTATTGCAGAATCTTATTATCTTATCCCTGGATGGGGACATTTGAACACAAATCCTTTCACATGGTCGGCATTTTACCAGCGTCCTACGGACGTTACAAAAACTGGAAACGGAACGAATATGAGACTGGAAGTGTGAGAATCTACAAATTCTTCGAAGGCCGAGGGTTTGAAGAGTCTGCACACAGGAGAGTAATATTAAGTCTTCGTGGATGGAGGCTAGGGTTTGAACAGTTCAGAATGTCAAGCTCGTCGCAGATGATGTAAATATTGACCGTTCCCCGACAGCGATATTGACCGTTCC
>JAOBYE010564635.1:0-12610 GCA_025403585.1 Parazoanthus swiftii
AGATTTTTGTTATACACCTTTTATGTAAGAACCTGTTTAGCCTAACTTGAAAAAACACAGGTTCTTACTCGCGGGGACGTACTGTATACACATGTATATGCAGTCCTTACGTGTCATAATCCTGGATGATCTCCCCTACAGCAGTTAATGCCTGCTGGTACTCATTAGGGGAATATGGGTTCATGTAATGAAGTGATGTACTTTGGTGGGGATCTCCATTAGATGCAGTGAAGTCAATTGCTACCTGTCAGGGTGGCAATGACATAATTTAGGAGATCAAGGACAACGCAAAGAAATATACTGGCTGTCTGACATTTTTAAACCTTAGTGCTGTTTTGGATGGTCAGTAACCCCTAATCTTCCTTTTATCATAACCTGTAAACACCCAGTCATTGTTTAACTAATAGGGGAATAATTAATTAAGTACATATTAAATTATTTGTAAGTTGTATAAGTATGGGATTGGGTAATTAAATGGTGACAAGTGAAATTAGGAAATAATTTCACGCGCGTTTTGTCAAAATTCCTTAAAAGCCTTTAGGCAAGGGAAATTATTAGAATTTTGACAAAATGCAAGTGAAATTATTTTCTTATTTCACGATTCTGCCATTTGGTTACCTTTTAATATCATGGGTGACAAATTACGCTCAAAATCGCTGGTGGATTTTTTACACTGTAATTTCACATGTGAAATTATAAATTAACGCTGAAATTTTCGTGCCAAAATTAAGGAGTAATTTGTCACCTATGATATTATAAGGTTTATTATTATAATTTTATAATGGTTTTCCAATTAGCTTTGCCTGTTATCAACACTTAAACACTCAAATTCTCAGGAAAGCAACTCTGCTAATTGTTATGGCACTACCAACACTTATGCAACGTACTGCACAGTCAGAAAGTACCCTTGAGTCAGCATATTGAAGTTCAGACTAATTTTACATGATTGTACAGTATGTCCCATTTTATACTGTGAAATCATTTGTAGCAGATGAAATAATTCTGCAGGATTACTTGTTTTTTGTTACATAATTTGTAATAGATACTGTACACTGTTCAGTAGCTTCTGCATGTGCTTTATTGGACTATTTTGCAAGCAAACATTTTAGTGTATTTAGCAAGCGAATAGATATAACATGTAGCTAGTCAGAGTTTTTTTAAGATTGATGTACTGTAGAATGGTAGAAAACATTTGTCGTCAATACATACTGTAAAATTAAGTTGGCACCCTCCTCGGATGAAGTCAAGGAAAGAGCTTACTCTTGTGATCTGTAAATGAAGTAATGCATTTAAAACCATGAAAAATAACTTACTGTTTCTCTGGGTTGGCGAGTGAGTTGAATATAGGTTGTGATCAACAAAGTGTCATTAAAAGGACATTTGAACTCAAGTGAAAAAACAATGTACAAAAAAATCATGTAACTGAGTGACTTTTATCCAAGTTCTTATAACTCTCCCATTATCTCTTCATAACCCTTATCTTAGGAGATTTTAACTTTTCATAAGTTTAAATACTTACCACTAAGTCAATTTTGCACTAGACTCTTCAATTAGGTGCACTTGATATTTTACATTAATTCTGGGGATTTCCCCCAATCATTGAAATGGGGGAAGGTCAACATCCAACATCTTTTTTTGTGCAGCTGAAAAAGGGGTCTAAATAGTTTAGTGAAGTGGAAAAAGGGAACATCATCTAATTTTATGTGAAGAATATAATAATTATAAATAAATAAAGTTTATACATGACAAAATAATTATTTAATTAATACAAGTTTAAGCACACACCTTACCATGACAATTAATTACAATTATATTATCATTTATTATAATTATGATGTATAAACTTAAATAATGAAAAAGATGATCAATATTTAAAATTACCTGACACTGAGAAAGATAAACCAGTCCAGAATGTTTGTATTTCTTGTTCTTTTTCTGTTTCTTTTCATTTATACAAGGCCACTCAAGCTAAAACAAAAACACATTTATTGCCATGATAGTAATTGATGACATATCTGTATGCAGTACTGGTTGTTGAGCCTCCAGATACATCAAACATGTAAGGACTGTGTATTGAAACTTAAACTTTATGCTAGATGAAAATAAAAATATAATTATTATTTAATAATGTCTTATTCACAAATTTGCCAATTAAAATAAATTGTGAGACAACTTGTAGTTTTCCAATTCTTATACATTTGCTATTACTAAACTTATATCACAGTATAAATTATTTATCAACATTGAGTACTATTTTAAAGTGCAGCAATAATAATAAATAAAATAAATTATTGTTTTCAAGTACACAACAACCAGAAGGTCCTGGGTTCAAATAAGGCTAACTAAAAATGCTTAGTACTTAAAAAGCACTTATTTTTTCCTTGCAAAAAAAATGATTTCAAAAGAGATATAAACTATTACAATTATATTAATTAGTAATTGAAAATACCCCAACGTACATGAATGACCTTGAGCAAACATTGTGCAGTTACAATTTAAGTCATTAGGTTATTACAGTGTATGAAAAAATAATTATGAAATATGTAACATATAATTGTATCTTTCATTATTGTTTGCCAAACTGAAGTGGAAGAATATAAAATGTATACATGATTGTACATCAATATGGTACTAATAAAAATTACTAATTAAATTAAAGTAAAACTCTCTAGTAGATATTGGTACAAAGTCTTAAAATTTTAATATCTTACAAAAGAGTCTTGCTACTCAAAAAGAATAAGCCTGACTGAGCTGTACTGTAGTACATGTCTATTAGTTTTGTAATTTATCCATGTCTATGGGATATGCCATCACTAGTACTGCTGGCCCAATTATAACATTCAATGTGACCTGTAAAATCAATGACAAGACATCAGCAAAATAAATTCCGTACCTCTTTAGACGACTTAGCACCTGTCATCTCCCTTAGGGTTGTTGTGAAAGAACCAATCAGGTCATGACTACCATCACTGTCCCAGTCATAACAAGTGATCTGTGAAATCATTACCAGTGAGTAAAATCACTTCATGTATGTTAGGGACTGTTCATTATTTTGGGGGGTTAACTGGTTGAGCAATTTTGAGTAGAGTTTTTCTTACCCCGTTTGACTTCTAGCACTTTCTTTTCATACCCCAATAAGACACTGAAATTAACTTTAAACAGTTTATAGTTTACTACTGATAGAATTCCAAGGGAGATAGCTAGTCTGGTGAAGGTGTGCTATATATATTGACCCTATTTCAAACAAAAAATTTAAAACAACTTTTTATACCCTATAAATTCAGACCAAACTGAAGAAATCTATTCCTTATTTCTTAAAACTAAAATAAAAAGAGTCAGAACTTTACAGCTCACACATTCTGTGTAGAATATCTTACAGGGGTGATTGTTTGAGATAAAGTTAGTAAAATTTTACAAACCCCATATAATTATCTCTTTACACACAAATATTTCTATCGCCTGTCAAAAACCCAAAACATTTTTCCAAACCCCCATCCAAATCAGTGTACCTATTAAACAATGAACAGTCCTTTATTAATAACTTTGAATAACATGGAAATATCAAACTGCAGTCTTGAAGTGTTGATGGAGCGCTACTGCTCTGTCCTGAATATAGCAAGCCTTAAGGACTCAGTTTGATATTTCAAGTCCAGGCCTTACTCACACTGATTTAACAAGTTCGTTTCACAGAATGATAATTACACACCATACCTTTATAACTCTGTCATAATCTCCATTACAAAGTTGTCCCACAGGTATTCGCATTGGCTTCCAGCGAGGATTTAAATTGTTTTGAATAACCTATAATTAAATAAAAACACTTGTTCAATTTAAATGGGACTTGTTCATTATAGATGGGACTAATTCATGTTATTCATTATCGGCTGTTATTGGCCATTATAACCAATCACAGATGATCTCATCTGACGCCAGACAAGCCTGATAACATTATCAGCTAACAGGGCCATTATAGCCAATGAGAGTCCTGTTAGTCAATAACACGATAATAGTGGAAATAACATTATCGGAAGTAACCAATGAAATGATTTTGGTTTCCGGAACATCAGTTTTAGAAACACACATTCTTTGCACGATGCTAATGGCACTTCTGTATAAAATCAATAGTGGACAAAAGTTGCCCCATCTTATCAAAACAGCATCTTGATCTATCTTGAAGCGGACCGCCATTTCAACGTTACAAAATTGTTTGCGAAACTAGTAGACTCGACAACATGACGCTATTTTAGTGCTTGAAATTAAATGAAACATTTCTGTCAGAGTTTCAGAATGAATAATGTACGTTGATGCAGTCAATCTAACACGTTTACTTTATATACTCTGTTCAAAAACAAAAAGCGAGTTTTATTGAACAGTACAACTATATGTACCCCCGAATTATGACTGAAACCGCGTTTTGCAACGGTTTTTGTCAAGCTTCGGGGCATAAGGTCAGCCTTATCACCGGTATCACATGAAACAGGCTTTTAAGGCCATGTTTGCTTTATTGGTTTGTGTACTTTGTTTCATTTTAACACCCAAAAGACACAATGATACGCATGTTTGTTTTATCGGCTTGTGTACAATAAAATTAACTAAAATGAACTAAATAAAAACAGCTGTTCACAAAAACATTTTAAAAAAGTAAGTATTAAATAAAATATCAGACTATTTGTTATGATGCATTCATATTATTAAGTAAACTAAGTTTCCTATTAAAGTTATAGTAAATATAAAATTAATTATCATTTCTGGTATAAATTAGTACATAGTCGGTACATGCAATGTTAATAGCAAGACAATACTGAGCAGGACATCATTACAAAAGAACAAACTTAAACAAAGATGATAAACAGAATTCATGAACTGATCAAAAGAAGTGTTAGTACTGATCATTGTAGGTAACAGTTACAGTATGTAAATCAATCTAACAGGTACATCATGTAAAAAAAAGGTCTACAGGTGCAATAATATCCACCAATAGCAAAATTACATCAATTTGTATATTAAACTTCTTACTAGTTCATTAATTGGATTCCACTTGGGATAGATGTACATGTATGTGTACATCTTATGTATTAACTATCTACAGCATTGGTTGATTACTGCAGGTACATAATACTGTTATAAAATTATATTATTTATTAAAAAACAACTCCAACTGCCACATCGTAAAGTAATTTGCACATGACACATACTTTTAATTAGTTAATATGTAGAAACATCTCATTCACCTTTTGACTGTTAGTGGCACAAAAATGATCTAGAGCTGTTTAATATTGAGTCTGGAGCTGGTACTGTACTTTCAGAACAAAAGTAAAATGAGAAACTTTGGACTGACATTCATTTGTTATGAAATTCAACCTACAATGTACATACCTCTGTTCTGTAGACAACAACAAAACTGCCATCTTCTTTGGCTCTCGAAAATTCTAAATATGGGTCAGACTTGCCAAAGAAATCCTGAAAATACAAATTGATTTTTTCAAACAATTATTAATACAAAATAATCAATATATAAGTCGAAGAACTGACTAGTTTTAATGAAATAATTTTTAATCAGTCAGTTGTAAACTAATATATATATATATATCTTTTACATACCATTCATTAAATTACTAATTAATAACTCGGATTTTCTTTATAAAATTTTTGCAACCAAATTTAAGTCTAAAATTTTATAAATAAAACTGCGTTTATTAAAATACAGTCAATTACCGGTAAGATTTCCTTGTAGGTTTGTGCTCACAAAAAATGCTTCATCTTCATTTTTCTTCTTCTTCTTTTAAGGGTGAATTTGGCACTAATTTATTTGTAAAGTCCTGTATACTTAGATAAATGCATGTATAAACCTTTTAAGTCCTTATGACAAGAAACTGAAAATGCATTAGAAAAATGAAAACTCAACCTTGTTATCCAGCTTGTGGGCCCTGAACTGAAGTGTCACCTCATCATTACCGCCTGTCACTTCTTCAGCTGTCACCTACAGGTAAATAAGAATATGCTTGTTTTGAATGTGTACTCAAATGGATAGGATAAGAATCAGTTTTATTATGTATAAAATTATACAAACATCTGATAGCATCATAAAGGGCATGCAACTTGTAATTGCGAACAGGAATTTCAAAATGCAGTTAAATGAAAAATTAATGAGTTACAAAAATGTAGCAAGAGTACAAGCATGTAACTGAGTCATGTAATGAGACCTGAGTTCATTGAATGAGACTTACTGATATTGTGCCGGCAGCTTTATTAGGAGAGCTTGGAATAAGCAATGGTTTGGAGTATGTTCCCGACGACACCAGCTGAGGAAGAAAGATCAATATATACCACTGACAGTAATTCATTCTAAAAAATATGACAGTCTAATAACTAGTACTGCACATATCGGTATTATAAATGATTTTATTTTAACTTAAAAAAGAATTCAAGTTGAGAGTGATCTCAAATGAGACAGGTACATATTCATGTAGAAGACATGAATATATTAATAAAGACACACACTCAGGTTATATACATTTCCATTTCCACACATCAACATATTAAAGTTAACCATACATAACTGTACAAGTCATGTTGATGTACCAGTATGTAGCACGCTTACCATGTATAAGACCCCTCCCCCCAAAAAAAAATTAATTAAAATAAGCCCCCTGGGGGTTATATTTGGAATAATTGTAAAATAATTGCAACCACAATGTCGGCGGTATGGACAATAATTGTAAGTGCATCAAACTTTATTTATTAAAAATGAAAAGTAAAAAAAATCAGTAATAAAGACAGGTTGTAAGCAGAAAATCTCAAAAAATTACAATTGCTAGAACAAAAAATAGCATTTTCAAAACACAAAATAATTAAATAATATTTGTCCATGGATGTATACTCTCTCCCTCCCCCAAGAAAAATTTGGCAAAAAGGCCCTTTGACCAAAAATAAGTCCTGAGGCTTGTTATCGGGACTTTACGGTATTATACCAACCTGTCCCAGAGTACATTCAATCTGTCCCAGGAAATCAGCATTCTTTAGGCTACCAGAAGCACTGTCAATGTCATAAACGACAAATCGCAGTTTTTGTAGTTCTTCAAAGAAATAGTCGACTATGATAGGGGTCGAAAACTGTGGGTTTAAAGAGTTAACTACTCTCTCTGTTCGTCCAACCTAGCAAAGAAAAGTAGAAAACAAAATGTAATATAACGTATTTCTCAGCGTATAAGTCGACCCCTAATTTTTAACTGAAAATATGCAACTTTTTGTAAGTTTTCAATGTTTTATTGATAAAATTAATCAAAATTTATCATTAGGGTAGTCATTTGTACACAATAGTAATGCAATCAAAACTGTTCTAGTTTTAAAACCCTTCAAACTCATCCTCGCTGCCATCAGATGAACCAAAAAGTTCCAAAAATTCTTCATGGGTGATCCGTTTTAGCATGATCCCAAGCAAGAATCACGCAAATTACAAACTGAAGAATTATTTCGAGACCAGGTATTGGACAATACAGCTTCGCGTACAAACTGACCACAAATGGCACAGATAGATCTGTTAAAAATGGTTTAGGAAATATGATCTTTAATTTCGTTAGTTAAAATTGTCGTGTCCATGTGAGATTGCAAAATGAGACTGCAGACACACTGACACGCCGCTTTGTCTACACACACTAAGGCACCGCTTTGTCTGGTTAATTTAAACATGTGTGAGTGTGTGTTTATTTCAATGCAAATGTAAAAGATAAAACAAAATTTCTTAGCTAAGTATTTTTTCTGATTCGAATGGGTCAAGTTAATATTGATATCTAAAACCTTTTTGAATAAAAAATAAACACAGAAAAAAGACTAAATTTGAATGGATTGATTAAAACCGTAATTCAAAACAAATGCAGTCACATGACCAACACGGTAATTAAAAGCAAAAGTCTGACAGCAGGACTACGTGACCGTCATATAAGTTGAGATGGATTTTTTAACCTCTTTTTTAACATCTCAGAAATTCGACTTGTACGCCGAGAAATACGATATTTTATTTGAGAAGCAGGTGTAGCTCAATTGGTAAGTGTGTGGCTTTCAGAGCTGGAAGTCCCCAGTTTGATCCTCAGAACTCCAAAGCCTGCATCAGCTTTCTTCTGATCCATGTAGCTTTAGCTTTAAATACTCGAAAAATGGAGCACTGACAGACTGAGGAAGGGGGTGAAGTGTGCATCGTGGTTCACATGTTTATCAGTTAATTTCGGTGATAGTCACATGTTACCCTCTTTAAAGAAAGTTCATTCACTTTACATGTACCTTTACCTTTTAATAAGGTAACAGGATATAACAGAGGTATAATTAATTTTATGTACTAGGTACTATGTTTGGAAACTTGAAATGACAAAGAATGCACTAGACTTTTGTTTTGGTTGGAAGTTTCTATCTTTTTTAAGTCAAAATAATGCAGATTCTTGCTTTGACTTGGAAAACTGAAAAAAACAGAACCTGTTCCAACTTTCAATGGTAAAAGTTTGATAGAACAAGATTCATTTTCAGGGTTCATATTTTACATATTTTTCCACAACCTTATAGACCCTATTCATAAATGGTGGCTATTTTAATTTATAATATTTTTTTGTTTGTATTTAAATTAACCTGGTTAGCTTCGTCCAGGTTAATGTTATCTTTGTAATTATTGAGATCAGTTATAAATTTTATTGTAACCATTGTGAGTCATTTCTTTTATTCGTTAATTGTTTTATGTACCGCTTCATTATAAAAAAGTTATTTAATATCTTTATGATATTAAAGTTTAAAATAAATAAAGTTTATTATTATATGTTATTATTATTTTTATTATTATTATTATTTTTATTATTATTATTAAATCTGATTTTGCAGGCCTGGATTTTGAAATTTTTAATAATGCACAACTTTCCAGGTTTTCCATGACCTGCATGTACCCTACAACTCTCTGATCCATCTGTACAGTACATATATGTAGAGTCAATACTGAATGTGCAATGTGTGAGTAAGTCATATATGAAATATCCAATATGCTCCCCCTCCACCCCCTCTACCCCCCCTCAAAAAACCAGACAGGTACCTGCTACTCAAAGAAAATGCTGGCAAATCAAAAGGTTATATTTTAATTTCTATAATAAATAACACAAAGAGCTTACTAAAGATCATTTCTATACTTTCTGAAACCACTGAGAGTTCAGTGATGTCACCTACTGCATTAATGACAATGACATCTAATGGCAAACCACAGAGGTCCATATAACATTCAAAGAAAACGCTGGCAAATTGAATAACCATGTTGCAATTTCTATGAAAAATAACACAGAGAGTTTAATGAAGATAATTTCTGTATTTTCTGATGACATTTTCTAGAGGGTTCAGTGACGTCAGCTATTGAATTAATGACAATTACATGACAAGCCACATACAGATTACAGGTGCATACAGGTGCATATACTACTCAATGAAAACACTGGCAAATCGAATAACCATATTTCAATTTCTATGATAAATAACACGAAGAAGTTGCTTAAAATAATTTAGAACTATATTTTCTAATGCCATTTCTAGAGGCTTCAGTGACGTTAGAATGATATTGAACCAATTATGACAAATCAAATTCAATATTAATGTACATAAAGTTCTATAAGACGCTCATTTTTCATAACATGACATTTGTGGGAAAGTGTGAAGTGTTTTTACATAATATACATTTACTATTTTGTCCTTTGACTTACCTCCAGCCACGAATTGCTCTTCGTGTTGAACATACTGACCACGGTCATCGGGTCTGACTTGGACATGACATCTTTGTCCAGAAGGTTCCGACACGATATATTCAGTTGAACTTTTACGACACACTGCAAAATGGAAGGCCCAGGAACGACCGGTGGAGGACCGTATGCTGCCATTCTCAACTGTCTCTCAGCTCAGCGATTTAGTGTAAAGAGCACTTTGCTTTCAATACTGCAATTCAAAACAAACACCTTGCATTGCCCAATCATTATCAACGCTGGAGAAAATGACATATGCACACTCACGGTGATTGGACTTACCGTTTGCGGTCCCTGTTTGCTAATTCACCAGTGGCCCATTAAATAGAACTGTAACTTATCATTGTAAAACGTCGTAAAATCCGGGGTAAAACGCTCCTTGAATAACTTCGCGCTTGAACTCCCGCCCAGGCAGGCTCAAAAGGCAAAGTCAGCGGTCGCTACCAACACGATATCCAAGATGGCGCAGTTCGTGGGAACGGTGATTGGAACGAAAATGGACAAAACCGTGAGAGTTTTAGTAACCAGAATGATTCTTCACCCAAAACTTAAAAAGGTTTGTAAGGGTAGAAAAGTTTTAGATTAATTGGTCAGCCATCAGGATTACTTATTTTGAGTAAATTATCCTTTTAATGTAACACACTACTTCAGTCCAGAGTTCAGCACTTGCTTCGAAAGTCAGTCAGTGCATGACTACAGTGTTGTATGACTGATAAACTGTGAATTAGAGATTTGTTGTGAACATGTGCTCTCCAATCCAGGACCCAGTTCATTAAAAGCTGATACATTATTTGATTATACCCAGACCGCACGTAGCTTTGACATACGTCTGGGGGGGGGGGGAGGCAATGACAAATTGTAATTTTTTGGCGTTCTTGAAGCGACTTTTTAAAAAAATTTCAGTGGAAACCTTTTTCTTTTTTGAGGGAGAGGGGAGTTACAGTTTCTCCCCCCCCCCCTTTACAAAATTTTCGGATCCACCCTAGTAAAGAATTTATAGACTGAAGTGCTTGTGGCTAGGTATCTAAATCTTCTCAAATCTCAGTTTTGGTAGTGCTTTATATAATTAATCTTAAAAATCATTTTATAAAACTTGAAAACTTTAATTGCTGTTTGAAAATAATAACAGGACAAGATCAACACCTAATGTTGCAAGTGAGCACTTGTTTTATGATATAATTTTTCCTTTTTCAGTACTGGAACAAGAGAAAAGTATATTTTGCTCATGACGAACCAAATGAGTGCAGCCGCGGAGACCTCGTTAGGATAAAAGAATGTCGACCACTGAGTAAAATGAAGAGGTTCAGAATTGAAGAGATTGTGGCAAAAGCAGAAATACTGACCAACCCAGAAACAGGAGAAGTTCATATTCAAGACAATCGTGAATAACAGGCAGCCTAGATGTGATTTGGTGTTGGTTCTGTGCAAAGTCAGAATTTATACAAGGCAAAGTTGTTGGACTGCTAGTGTCTATAGTTATTTGCTGAAGACAAAACAATGCCCATTCTTTTTGTCACCACTTAGCAAAACTAACTCCTGCAAATGAAGATGACCAAAAGGATCATACAACCAGAGACAAAATGTCCCACAAGTTACACAGGATTAAGTTGTTGTCTTTATAGATGGTTCTTCTTTTCCAAGTTCAGTTTTATCATTGACATAGTGACTAAGCCAAATGAAAAAATAATTTTTCTGTTTTATATCAGTGACAGTGTGTGGTTAATGGAGCTTCATTTGGAAGAAATAACTTTTATACAAAGTGACAATCTGCAGTTTGTAAATAAAGAGGATTTATTCCATCTATGTTGACAATATTTGAACTGGGTGAAAGATGCTAATGACTTTCTTGTAGTCATTGATGTCGATTACATAGTTTATACTGAGTCCTACAATTCAGTTGTGTTATAAGCTACAGATGAACCTACATAAAGTGACCTGCTACTGGTATTATTCAGAGCAACTGCCCTTTATTCAATGGCCACTTTTCAAGTCCCAAATTTTTTTTCTGCTTTGCATAATTTGGAAAAGCAAAGTTTAGTGCAAAATACCAGTACTGGTGTATTGTATCAATAATGATAATCAAACTATTGTTCGTACAGAAATGGAACTGGTCAAACATATATAGATAAAATGCTTACAAAATCAATGTGCTTTTCAATGTGGGCAGTGGTTAACAATTGAACTTGAAGAACTATTTTTCTAGAAAAATAAATTTATTTAAAGAAAATAAAAACTGCCCCCATAGAAGTTGACTTTGATGCCAAATTCAATCCCAGGAGTCTACTCAGGAGTAATTTTTCGCTCATTCTGGTTTCTCTTTTACCAAATTATGGTTTCACCCCTTGCCCCCTCCCCCTCGCATATATACACACACTGTGATTTTAAAATATGTGCAACCAAACACCAAAAAGCCACCTGCCAAAGTTTATGTTTTCACAAGATGTTTGTTTTCATGTTTCATCCAGTACCAGGGCCATAGCAAGGGGTCAAACATATATAGATAAAATGCTTACAAAATCAATGTGCTTTTCAATGTGGGCAGTGGTTAACAATTGAACTTGAAGAACTATTTTTCTGGAAAAATAAATTTATTTATATGCTCCATCAAAGTTTTCCTGGTGATTTTATCGTTTCAGTGATGAACTGAAAGAACATAAGCGCAAAGACAAACAATTAAACAGCTGAGGCTACATTGTTGCTCGCTACATGTATCCTGATTGATTCTCAGTTTAGCCACCTCGAAAACATTGTAGCGCGTGACAAAACTTGTAGCCGAGACACAAAAAATGTTTCTGGGAAACAGAAACATTTCTTGTATCCGCTACATGTATCCCATGTCGCTCGATTGTAGC
>JAOBYE010564746.1:0-12609 GCA_025403585.1 Parazoanthus swiftii
TGCCAAACTTGCAAGATGTCATCGTCTTTTTTACGGAAATTATCGAAAGATCCGCCCTTAAAATATCCTTTATGAAGGGAAGAAAGCTACAATGAAGAAACTGCCCCTAGTTTCTCTGTCCGCAAACAAGAACATGATCATAAACAGAAGCTCATAAGACTCATAGACGCGTATAGCTGGCTCACTTTCTCGACCAATCAAAACCTTTCATCCAAATACGGATCTCGTCAACGAGTTGTTGTGAAGCTCGCGTTACATTACAAAAATCAATGGCTGCGAAATGTTCACTTACAATTAATTACATACGAAAATTGTAATATAGACAAATACTTCCGAACGTTACTCCTCTGTTAAAGTTTTGCAACATTTCTGTCACATTATAGAAGACAAGTGCATCAGTTTTTTCCCGCCCTTTCCTAATTCGGCCGTCGTTTGCAACCAGCCGTTGTTGATTGAACGTTTTTTTTTCGTCGTCTATGAACTTTTTTTGTTTCGTTCGATTTGTTGTCGCTTAAAGAGTTTTGCAATTTGATTGGAAAATAGAAAAAAAACAAAGCCTAAAGAGAGAGTGGAAACACCAAAAACAAAATTCACAAACTGTTGCTTTGCTTCATGATCAGAACTGATTCTGACAACCATGAAGCAAGAAAAAGGTGGCAGAATAGCGAAGCCGAGGGTGGACTACTCGCTTATTTTTTAGAACTCAATTTGTGTTTGGGACAATAAAAAACAGACTCTTTTTGATGCCTTAACTAAAGCTAACACCAAATGATAGTTGAAGAGAAAATATAGAATGATTACAAATGACGCGGCAATTTCTCCGCTGGACATTCAGTTTGTGAAGCTGTGAGTATAAATCCTTTTGCCTTTAGAACGTTCGTTGTATTAGTTTTTGAAACCAATACCAAACACAACAGTTTATCAAGATAACTTGTGATTTTTAGATAAAATAGCTTTAAAATATGTAAACTTTCACAACTGAAAAGTGCAAAAGACCGACTATTGCAGATCATTTAGAGAATGAAATGAAACTCATCATTTAATACTCAACACATACCCGACACCCTTTCTGAACTCCGCAGTTTTGTTCAAACATAACATGGCACAACTGACGAGAACAGTATTTGCTTGTCATATCCTTCTGCTGAAAACTTTTCCAACATTTCATCTACTAATAATCTCCCTTCCTCATAAGTCTTTGCTCATACACTCTTCCAAGCACCACAATATCTGTAACTTGCCGTATTTATTCAACGAATATTTTACATGTCCCCGACGACGACAACTCTCCGGACTATCCAGATACGAAACAATCGACGCGTTTTTCACAAACTCCATTAAAAATATCTTCCTCGCTTAACAAACTTCCTCGATCAGGTCAGTTTTTAAAACTGCACAGTTGACAATTTCTGTTTTTCATCATTTTCGTGTGACACTTCCGCCAAGCACGACGAACTTGACACTTGACGAGAAAAAGCGAATACGCCGTACGCACGATCTGATTGCATGGTCGGGTAGTTTCCCAGCAAGTTTCTAAACTAATCAGCCATCCTCGAGCAAATGAGTCTTCCAATTTACTCTTTATACTTAAAAAACTACTTAAGTCTATTGTTAATGAATCCTCACTCCTTCAACTTGTATTTTATTAGTAAATTTGCATCTGCGTTTCAAAACTTGATGATGATCAAATGATCATATAAATTTAAGTTTTATCTTACACTTGTATATTCAATTTTTAACTATTCTGGCGAACATGAATCCTACAAACCTTGTTTGGATCATTCAAGGTTTCAGGGCAACGGGGGCTCGATATTTAAAATCGGACACGATCACTCTCGTTGCGGCCGATATTGTTCTTGTTTTTTATCAACCCCACTTCTTTACAGTGAGATAAGCACTTTTCGTACATTAAACAAAGGTCGGCTTTCGCTGGATATTTTTTCTAGAGTTTTGCTTGGAGTAAGAGTTCTGGATATTCAAGGAAACTTCTTGGAAACTTCTCAGATCAGTCTTTGTTTAGAGTTCTTGGAAACTTCAAAACTGTCTCTGTATTACTATAGTATAGCATTTTTACAGCATTTTCAGAGAAATATCTAATAAGATCTTTATTGAATAATACTCACAACAGACGCGTGGGTTCACAAAACTATACCAAATAATACTATACAATGCCAAATCTAACTAGGAATAACTTAGTAAATACAGAACTATTGAATGTATAAAAAGTTAAAAAGCATCTGTTGATGAAAGCGCGCTTAACGTTCTGTATTTACACGAGGTAAAATTAAATTGTGGCTACGTTCTCGCAGATGTCAAGTTTATTTTTAATTGGTAGATTATTCCGCCAATGGTTGTTAGTGATTATCTCGTAGCTGTCAACTCACCCGCATTGAGCGAATGTCACAAGATTTCAAGCCTTATCACCCGCTCACCCGCATGGTAGTTGAAATCGCTCGGTTTTTCAGTGTTTTCTAAATTAACCTACTAGATTTCTGAGGCAATCATTGTAAATTTCTGCGTACGACCGAGAAATGCGTTTCATAAATCGGAACGACTTAAAAAAAGGCCATCAATGCTCACGTACCTACGGCTACGGGCCTGACTTTGAATTTCTGGGATAATCTTCTCCCATAGCTGCCTATCAGTAGTCCTCATCCAGTCTATATCGTGTGCGAAATGAGACTGCCTAACATACAACTGTTATGGACACATTCACGGAAAACGATAAACATTGAGCAGTCACTTAACCCGGTTCTGGTTGAACTCTTACATATTGAAAAAAAAGATAAAAAAAAGATAAAAAAGATAAAGCAGCAAGTTCGAAATGTGGGCGCAGAGAATGACCATCGCGAAATACAAAACAAACACAAACAGGCCTTTTCTGGTATTGCTAAGCAGTACACAAGTACTGTTCTAAAGCTATATTTTGAGTGGTAACATTACACAGTACAAGTCGACGTAGCCTAGAAACTTTCATGGTGAAAAGAAAGAAAAGCAACTGGTTAGCAACAAGTCAATGTTTATATATATCTTTGCCGTGCGTAATATTACTTAAAAAAATTTAAGACTAACATGTTTGTTTTCAAAAGTAAACTTGTGCTGAATTCACATTAATCTCTCAACAGGTTTCCATTAATCATGATTGAAAACTATTCGGCATTTCAAGTACGCGTACTGGCTCAAAACCTGTATAAACGAACTTCTTTATCATTACAGCATTCGAATGCTTCTTTCAGAACCAGTAAAAACCTATCATGACGCGGCAATAACATTACATCTACAGTAAGTTGAACAAGTTTAAAGTAATAATGCTTAGTGTGTTGTATGAGCACGGTATTAGAGTCTATTGAAATTATTTCTTAAACGTAAAAACGAAGTCACCTACCTGCAGTTTGATAAACACAAATCTTTTTCTTTCTATGAGAAATTGTTGATACGCAGGTCTACTCACAGCAAGCAACTGACATTTTGAAGAACTTGAATTTCTTGGGCCATAATTCACAGACCAGCAGTGTTCCACCGACAAGCAAAACTGGAGACATGCAAGTTCGCCAAATGCAATTTTTTCATTTACAACTGAATTGCTTTTGTAGAGGAAATGGTCGTTCTTGTTTACGGCAACATAAAACTGGCGACTTGAAAACTCTTGGCCAGAAACAAGAACCTCAGCTCTGGGTAAAAGGATTGTAACCAATACGAGAAAGAAAAACATTTTGATAGTTTTAAGCCTTTACCTCTAATTTGAAGAGGGTGTCGCATGTTAAATAAAAGTGACAGCATTCCATTTTGCATATAAGTATAATTATGAGCAAGTAAATGAATGACTCCTTCCGTAAATCACCTGTCCGAATCTGCACCTTAATTTAGCCGTTTTCAAGGTAACCATAACATTTTTCACCGGCTGAAATTGAAAGTAATAACCATTAGATAAGTTGAAAAATTCTGCAGTTGTAAATCACTATACGTTCTTACATAATGCAAGGTGGGTCATTTTACGCATCATTGAATAAGATATGCGTGTAAAAAAACAAACTGTGCTAAATGAATAAAGTTTGCTCAAAACAGCATGAATAGTCTTTTTCATACTGTTAATATGATAATAACATAGAGGACAAATCGGACCTCAATTTTATCTGTAATTGGCCAACTAAAAATTTGCTATGGCAACACGGTCACAAGATCGATTGAGTGAGCGAAAAATGTTAGTTACAATATGAAAAGCCTCCTATTAGCAAACTGACAGTGGAGATGAAGCGGAGAAATTATGGCTTCAATTTTAAAGCGGAGAAATTATGGCTTCAATTTTAAAATGAAGGCGATGATTTCTATAAAACCGAAAATCGGTTAAATCCCCCGCTGAAAACATGGCGCACGTCGTTACGTTTTCCCGCCGGCGGGAACAACTCGCTGCGCTGACGCGCGTCACTGTACTGAAACTGAATAACGGACTTTTCGTTCGTGTTGTCTTTTCTACGTATTAAAACTTCAGGTGCCTGATGGCGAGAACTTCAATTAATTATAAAGAATGAAGAAGCTTAAACCAAGAACTCGATTAACAACTTTATCCATCAAGGAGTCAAAATCAATACGAAAACGAAAACTTATACCTGCCAACTTTTTCCGAGTTAAAGGCGTGAGATTTTTATCCTTGGACAGCCGGGATTTTTTAAAGACAACACGAACAGTGCTTTTCCATTCAAAAATCCGAGATTGCGAGGAAAATATCATCATTTATTCATTTTACACATAGTTTCACTTCTTACATCGGTCTGAGTTTACATATTTTTGGAAATTGTGTTAAGCATGGCGACAACACCTTACATTAATCTATCAGGCGTGAGTATTTGGGCCGCAAGCGTGAGCCGGCGTGAGATCGAAGTTTTCAATCCGCAGGCGTGAGAGTTGGCAGGTATAAAAGCTGACGGTTTGTTAACAGAAGTTGTGTTTTCTTTATGGCTGTGTTCACGGGAAATCTTGCTATCAAAGGAAAGAAGAACTCACCATAAATTCAATCATCAACAGCAATTGAAATGTAAGCAAGAAAGGAAATTTAACAACGACTCGTAGTGCCAATGGATTACATGTATTGCAGTATGTTTTGTTCAAACACATTTTCCCTGTTTCTTCAAAGCCCATGACGCTTGACGCTTTGAAAGTTTGTTATTTAAAAGATATAAATAAAAAAATCGTTCTCTATGTTATTAAAAGGTAATCGAGTGGGTCCTCATCCCAATTGGGAAAAATCACTTATTATTTGGCCAAATCAAAGGAATTGCCCTCGCTTGAAAGCTCGGGCAATTAACTTCAATTTGACCAATCGACAGGTGTTTTTTTCCCAAATTGGGCTCGTCCCTATTCGATTGCCATAAATAATCAAAGGACAGCCATTGACGCCGAATATACCGTACATAATTGTAAAGCGGCTTGACATGCTAAGTCGTAAAGCGCCTTTATATGAATCAGAAAAGAGCCTAAAAAGCGCTCAAGTAACCAATCACAATTTAACTGGGAAAGTTTGCTTTGCACAAAAAGGGTTTGAAACAAGGAAACTAGCCTGCGTATCGTCCCAGTCCTTTCATTGCTTGCGCGTCCATCTTGGCGGCTCGTTCGATCGACGCTTGCTCTCTCCCCTAACAGCCGCTATGGAGACTACAAGAACAATTGACATTTTTGTTGAAGGGCAGTCAGTATGACAAAAGTGTCGGAAAAACACCAACCAAGCTCACAAAAGGCACGAGAAATATACAAAAGACGAGGATTTTAACATATTAGGGTCCACTGAAAAGAGTCGATCATATCTTTTCTGGTGGACAAAAATACATTTAAGTAAAAGTTACTAGTAAATAATTGGTCTTCGAGACGCCATCTTGTCATTCTGCAAGCGTTTATTGCTAGTATCCTAGCCGTTTCGGAGAAGACTGCCAATGCGTGCGAGGATGTAAGAGACAAAACGCTTTCAAAGTTTCCAAGATGGCGTCTTGAAATTACAGAAAAAGGATAAAGTGTTTAATTTCTTTCGAGCTTTCACAGTTGACGAAGAAAAGCAAGAGCAAACCTATTTTTCCTTGCTTTTAATTTTCAGAGACATTAGGAATAAAAGGTAAAATCGAACATGTAAAATGTACGATAGGGAAGTATCTGTAGTAGTCCAGTTTCGTATTCCTAGTTACCGCTGATTGGAATGACTGTAGACTCATTTCTACAGCGTTAGCCTAGCGAAAACGACTAGGGACGGACAATTACATATTTTTATTTATTTATTTTTTTGGGGGGGGGGGGAAGGGGTGTTGGGTAAATACCAAAAAAAAAATTCGAGCACAGATTCCACAATCGGAAAAAAAAATCCTGCAGATAAATTCCGAATAAAAAAAGCCCAGATTTGTGAAAACAAATATCCGGCGAAACTTTTGGCTTGAAAAAAAATCATGCAGGAAAAAATTGCCCAATCCCCACTCAAATACCTAATGGCCCGTCCCTCAGAAGTCGGAGACTCCAACAGTGTCAGCGTTCTCGCAAGAAAAAAAAGTGTATTGTTTAGATGTGTCGGTCATTGAGACAAAAGAACTCAAACACAACATAAATATAAAACTTTATTCCATCTGTGTTGAACACTGAAAGCTGGTGTACATATGTTGAGAGATCATTTGTTTACAAAGCAATGAGCCAGAATGTTAAACAAACTAAACTCAGATACTCTACTTAAAAAAGTTTGTCTCTGTAAACTGATATAGGTTCTTGTATGACCAATTGAAGAAAATCGTTTTAAGGATGAAAACTCTGAGGACTATTGTGGGAAACTAAAACGGTTTAGTTTACCATGCAGACGCGACTGTGAAGAAATCCCAAGCACATACACGACTTTAGGAGTGAAATATACAACCATTTAGCCAACTTTTACAGTGTATTTTTCCCAGCACAGTTTTCTATCTACATCGAGCTTTTAACGAGACAACGACGAGCTGTGTATCTGTAAGTGGGTCACATCATGGCCAACTGAAAATGAAAAATTCATCAAGAACTTTATTAGCCAGTATGGATTACTTAACTGGGGGTATTGAGCTGAAAAATGTTAACGGCTATCTATAAATGTATACAGGATGATGCAATCAGTCTTGGGAGTGCTGGATACAAACACATGAACAAACTGTAAAGATGGGAAAATACTTTTCGCGTGAGTGTGTGTGTAATATATGTATGTGTGAATAAATATTCTATATTGTATTACAGGCAGCACAGTGGATATCGTTTTAAGAAAATAACTTTTTTTACCATTAGCCACCCAAAAGTATTATTATGACTGATCAAAAAATAATTCAAACACTGCAGAACTTTTCCTGATTTTTGTATTTAAATTTGTTTTCCACCTCCCCCCTGCCCACACATAAAAAAAGCTGGTTCCATATTAGTGTCACTAATAACTATGAATAGATGTTCAATATTTTTTTCTTGTTGGCAAATAGCTGCTGCGTTACAACCACTGATTTGCAACCCTGGGTTCGTATTCAATGAAGGTATGCGATTTTCGAAAACTTGCAGTTTATTAAAATTCTATCCATGCATTGGATACATTGCAGAGCTTATCCAGTAGAAAGAGATAGATGATGGATGGATTAAAAACCTTTCAGCTAGAATAGCTGAATTGTGTAAAAACTATACAATATGAGTATGAATTTGTAAAATAATAATTTACTTTCAAAATTGAACAACCATAGGAACAGTTAATTTAATATCACATGGTGGAGTAAAGTTGTTGAGTGGAGTCTGAAAAAATGACATAACGTGAGGGAAGTGGGGGGGGAAGGGTTCTACACTTTTAAGACTACGTTAGGGCTCCGAAGATTAAGTAGTCTTAATGAGGCCATGAACTTTTTTGTGATTATTATATACCATATATGCCAAATATTCATTTTCCGTGTGACAATAAATATGCTTATAAAAACAGGTTTAGGATTTGAACATTCAATTTTCCATTACCAGCAAACAAACAAATAATGTTTTTTAACATTCATTTTATTTTATTTTCCGTTTATTTAACTGTTTCACAGTTTACAACGAATTAGTAAGTTGTTCCTCCTCTCTGGAAATTTTGGTTCACAAAGGGGGGCTCTAATTTCTCTTTTGTTCACAAAATTACAGATTCGATGATGTAAACGCCCTTTGCCAAGGAACAAACAATTTATTTTTGTTCAATGAATAATTGTATCAGTTCATGTACCAGAGACAAGGCATGAGTCACATCATATAACTTATTTAAATTTGGAAAGAGCTTATACATTTCCTGAAGAATATCATCGTGGAAGTCTTCATCAAGGCAGTAGAGATTGTCCAAAGTTTCATAAGTGACATTGTGTAAACGGAAGTTGTCTAGTCCACGAGAGTCTACACCACCCTGAACAAACTCTCTAAGTCTGTTAATCGTTTCTTCGCTCTTGGCAAAAGCAATAATTTCACATAAATTAATCTTCATTTTACCAGTAGGTTCATCAAGGAGCTTGTGTATATTCTTTGGGCCACTTTCTTTCTTTTTTGATTCAGGCTTTTCCTTTTTTCTTGCTTGTTCCTTTATAAGACAGTTGGCACTTTGGCGTTTCATTTTAGGGTGTTCAGGTTTTGTCTTCTGTTTCACATTAGTGCATTTTTTGCGCTTGACTACTTGTTTTGAAGAACAGCCAACACTTCTGGGATTTTCTGGTAGTGGGTGTCCAAGGTATTTATTTTGTTTCTTAGGAATATCTTTTTCTGTTTTGTTTTGCGATGGCTTTGGTGGACCAAGATTAACTGCGAGCTTCTGTTGACACTGTTCAGATTTTGTTTGTTGCACCACAGGAGTATAGTCATTGGAAAGTTGAACGAAAAGTGAGGGAATATTTTGATTTTTATAAAATGACACTTTAGTCACTACATCGTGGAAGAATTGTTCAACAAAATTAACTTTAACAATGTGCAAACATGTTTTCAAGCCACTTACAGCCAGTTGTGTTTGAACTTGAAAGTAAATGGATATAGAAATAAGTACATGTAAAAGAACACATTAACGTTTACTAAATATCAGACAATCTTATTATGCATATTTGAGTTATACAGAAGACAACAATCCGTTTCTCAAAATAAATACATAATATGAATATAATTAATACATCATATTAATCAGGGCCCGGTTGTTTAAAGCCAGATTAGAACTAATACTGGGTTAACTCTTAATAAATCTGTAGAGTTAACCCAGGATTAACACTAATCGGGCTTTGAACAACCGGGCCGAAAACTGCTGAACAGTTTCGATGTATGTACACTCTTTCATTTTACTTTGTAATCTTAAGATAAACGCAACTCAGTTTTTATAGACTGTAAGTTGCAAACGTTTGTTAAATAGACAATCATAGTATTGTTTTTGTCGCATACCTGGAACTTGCAAATTTTATGAAAACACAACAAGAACGAAACGAATATTCACGTATAAACAGTATGCTTCAGCATGGGAATTTCAAGAAAACAAGGCTGGGGAGGCGGGGGGGGGGAAGTTTTGAATAACTGATGTAACCATGCAGAAGGCCCATTGAAAACCAAAACCGCGATGGCTTGGAGAACAGATGAAAACTGTTATGTTTCTTGAATGCTAACGTTCCGTTTTAACCGTATTGTTTGTTGGTCACAACAACCTGACTAGTTGGTAATCTGGACAGTTGTTTTTTTTTCAACCAATTAAAACCACGTACACGTGAAAAAATGCACACAGGAACGAGCCCGCCCACACGTGGAGTTGGGAAGAGCTAGTGAAAAGGACTTCCGGTCGAAAGTATTTACTTCGCAAATCCGGAGCAAAACTGATACGGAAGTAAAAGCTACACGTACACTTAGATAGATCGGTCAGGTAAGTACATAACAATGGAGACAACAAGATTCAAACCACAGTTATTCCCATTAATATTTTCATACAAACTTTCAGTTTTCCGAAGGTAATTGTAATAAACAAATCCGGCAAGAAAATCATAATTAACTAGTAATCCGACCACATACTTTAATCCGATCAAACAACCTAAATTATTTTATTCAGTTGCTTCCAGCTGGACTGCATCCGGGCTCTCTCCTCCGCAGAGGTTTCCTGGGGTCAAGCGAAGGCAGTGAACGCACTGGAGGACTGGGAAATAAAAGACTGAGCGCGCGGGGATGTCTGGGAAGGTGGAAGGAAGTGAGCAGGATGCTTTCCTTTCCAATGTTTCCCCGCGCGTTTTTCCTCAAAGCCTCTGCGGACAGCATGTAGTCATACTAGTATTTATAAGTTATCATTAAACATATTTAGTGATCATTCTAGGAGCTCACCAGGTCGTCTGCATCCTCAATGTCTTCCTCCACCGGCGCCTTCTCCTTCTCTTCGCCTTCCTCCTTTAGAAACTGTTTCATTATCAAAAATTAAAGTCAAATAAAAGTAAAGATATTTATTTTTTTTGAGGGGCATCCATAGGGCGTACTTTTTCGCGTGGCCCTCACTACATAGAGCGATTCTCGTTGACCTCGCTACACGTTTACTGTTGTTCGCAGGAAAGATAAAAACAACAAAATATTCGTCCAGTTACAAAGGACACAAACTCTTTGTTTTAATTAAGAACAAACTTAATTGAGGCTTGAATTGCCGAAAAGGTAAGAACATTGAACTTGAGCAAAATTTTACTGGTTCTTAACAAAAAAAAGGAGTGTGCAAAATTGTAGATGTTCGCTCGTTACTTTTCGAAACGAACGTTTTTTAGTAGGGTACATAATCTTGCTCTCTCGACAAATATCAAGATCGAAGCACAGCGTTAAGTAAACGTGATCCAAAATCCATTCAGATGGCGTGCGCGCGTTGACTGTTCGCAAACCAATCAAAACTCCGAAAATTCAGTTCTCGTACGGTTCGCCTGTTTTTGTTTCAAGGTCAAATGAAAATCGCTCTAACCGGAAGTGCTTACAGTCGAAGTAACAAAAAAAATGGGGGCTTCATAACCGGAGGTGTTATAAGCGAGGGAGCTTATAATAAGGGGAAATTTATAGCCAAAATTGATTTTACTGACTGACTGGACTATTACCGAGGAGTCTTACAAATGGGAGGACTTATAAAAGTAAAGATACGTCATTTGAGGGTAACGCATTTACATCAATAGGACGTACCCCCCTTATCATAACACTGGGTTTACAAGAAATTTTACAAAGGTGGTGGTGGTGGTGTGTATGTGTGTGTGTGTGTGTGTGTGTGTGTGTGGGGGGGGATGGTGTCCACATTACCAAATTTTAAGTTGACCAAGATAAGGATTTAGTTTGCTTTTGAACTTTCATGTACTTTCACGGTTAAAGAGAGGAGGGGGGGGGGG
This sequence comes from Parazoanthus swiftii, assembly GCA_025403585.1. Lineage (NCBI taxonomy): Eukaryota > Metazoa > Cnidaria > Anthozoa > Zoantharia > Parazoanthidae > Parazoanthus > Parazoanthus swiftii. Next base: position 11,343 of record JAOBYE010564746.1, read on the forward strand.
GTCCGGATTCCCTGCATCCCTCGGGGTACGACCCTGGATTACTCCTTCCCTTTTCGAGAAGTGTGTGGGTTCTTTAAAGTTTCCTGCAATTGCATTTCAGGAGACTTGACCAACGGCTTAACGTCCCTGTCGACGGACGGTGTTGCGAAAGAAAGTCGCACAAAGTCCGACCCTCGATCAGGCAGGGGACTGAACATAGGACCCCCTTGTTGGTAGCACGGGATCTTACCAACTGCAGTAACTTCGTACACACATTAAAAAAATATTGGCATGAGGAATAAGTTAAAGTTTGCACGATTACGTTTTTAAGTACAACTGCCACAGCCCTATATGGAAACATTTTCTTATTCTAATGTCATACTCAAAACAAAAATTTTACTTAAAAAGGCTGCAGTTATTAATCAACTCATTAGTGTACAATGAACACAGGGCGACAAAAAGATAAGTAAAAGATGAAGAAGGGAGAAGGGAAAACAACGGCAAGAAAGTTTGTCAAAGTTCCATGCTCCAAAGAAGTGACAGATCCCTTAAAAGTTCTCTTACCTCCTCTGCTTGGTCACTCGAGACTGTGCTGTCAGGACAATCTAGCTTGGATATCAACGTCACGCGTTCTGTTGGAAGTGATGGCAAATCATGGTTCCCGCTCTATTTTTAAAACCAAATAAACTATTCCTTTATTGCTAAACAAGATTAAGCACTGTAGTTTTGTTGGGTAGCTTTCAGGCTTCTATGACGGCCAGTCAGATCGCTTCTTTTCAATGCTAGAGCTTGCGATCGTTCCCGTTTGCGCGACCGAATTCGCCGAAGTGGAAACTAGCCATTACACAACACTGGTTGTTGGTATGGCAAGAATAAAAGTGGTACTTGTACCAAATTTATCCGTGCTCTGGTTAGCTATTTAGGCAGACCGAGCACCGATAAAATAACAATAACAACAGCAACAACAATAATAATAATAACAATAATAATATTTTTTTAATAAATAATTTTACATTTCAGACCAAACGTTAAAGGTTGCAATATGTGAGTTAAGAAATATAAAAGCAAGGCTATAAATTCTAAGTTTGAAACTACAATTACATTAACCTAATAATATGAAAATTTTTTTAAAAATTAAAATTAATTAAAAACCGTTAAAAATACACTGTTCTCGTAAAGTTCAAAAATTACACCGTTCTCATAAAGGTCAATAATCAAAGGCACCGAGTGCTTCGGTGAAATCGTGGATACATGCTCAAAGTTGCAGTGGATGTGACAAGCATGGTGG
>JAOBYE010564857.1:0-12609 GCA_025403585.1 Parazoanthus swiftii
AAAATACAAACCATGGCTCGACCAAACTCGCCCTGATATTTTCCCGAATCGAGCAAAAACCTGCACGATTACATATACCCCCGTAAATATCGTGTTGCATTTGACTTACTTGTGCATTTGGATCACGCTCCTGAACTTGAACCGCTGACCCATTTAGATGTATTGCTGGCCCTATTCCTGGGGGTTGTATAACAGCCGAAGGCATGTTTGGGTCTGTAGGGCGTTTCGCCTGGGTTCCATTTCTCGTGGGTGAGCCCATTCCACCCGATTTCACCACTCCGTTCATTTGTGTTGCTATAAACAAGACAAAACCCGCATAAGTGACTACTAACTAGTCGTCGGTGTTCGCTCTAGGTAGTTAGAACAATTAAGTAGTTTTTCTATTTCCCCAACTCTCAGAGGCCTCTATAAAAAATTGCCCCCAGTTTCTATTTAGGAACTCTGTCTTAAGACTCAGACACCTCTAAGGTCAATAGATTCCTAGTTTTTATTAAAACTCCTCAGCCTCTTAGTCTCAGACTTCAATACGTCCTCAGTTTCTAATTAGCCCTGCTTCTCAGCCCCCTAGTCTCAGACATCAAGAAGTCCCCAGTGTATGAATAAGCACTGCTTCTCAGCCCCCCAGTCTCAGACGCCTCCAAGGTGAGTTTTTCTGTTAAACATTCCTTCTTAGTCCCCCAGTTTTTTTCGCTCATAAGGTTATTATTTCCCAAGGTTCTATTAAGTCCTCTTTCTCATTCTTTCAGCCTCGAGTGTCTCTAAAATGAATCTTTTAAACCCTCCATCTCGGCCCTCCAGTCTCAGACGTATTTAGTTTAAATACGCCCCCAATTTCCCATTATTCCTCCTGTTCAGCCCCCAGTTTTAGATATTTCCATTATGAAAAAACACCCGGTTTCTATTAAAGCTTTTTTCTCATCCCTCAGTATTAGAGATATTTTGGTGAATAAGCCCCCAACTTTTCTTAATTCCTCCTGCTCAGCCCCCAGTTTTAGATAACTCCAATTTGAAAAAGCCCCCGGTTTCATTAAAGCCGTCGAGTATCAGATATATTTTGGTGAATAAGTCAGCCCCCAATTTCTCTTAATTCCTCCTTCTCAACCCCCAGGTCTCAGATCTTTTTAAGGTAAAAAAAAAACATGCCTCCAACCCCCGAAGAAATACTACGCTTTTTATTTTGGAAATGAATGAACATTAAAAAAACGTAATCGTTGTAAGGATTCACTTGCGTGGCTGCTGAAGATTTAATGTGTTACTAATAATAAACTTGAAAGTACTTTAAAACCCGCTTATATCTAGTTCGCCCTTATTTAATAGCCCACCATTAATAAGAGCCTATTCCAAAAACCATGGAAAAGATTAAGCCACCAGTTGCGCTCTATAGAGAAAATATGGTATCTCACAACCGTTGCATCAGTACCTGCAGTAAGACCTGGTATTTTCTCTCGACTTTATCTGTACACTAATTAGTAAAAAGTACTACGGCTAGGGAAAATGTCAGCTGCGCTCACCAATGGGCAGACAGAAAAGTGTATTAAAAACTTAGAAAACTCAAAGGTCCAAGTTACGTGATATATCTTACAAAACATCTGGTGCCATTAATTAAGAAATGGTCTATGCTTAGCGTGCGTCTATCGAGTTATGAATACACGCTGGAAGTTGGGAGAGCACGAGAGAAGCGTTTAGAGTGGCACAACTAAAGTATAGAGCATTTCTTTTAGAACATTGCCTCTGTCACTTTAAGCATTTTTTTATAGGCTGATAACGTACAAAATTCTCCTGAACCGTTCTGAGCATTTTTATTGGTTGAACGTGATCACGTGATTTAATAGACGCACGGGCGTGCGTCTATCGAGTTATAGATGCACGCTCGCGCCCTACAAAAAGCACGCGAAAAATTGCCAACTATGTTCTAATGGTTAGTAGCACTAACCTCCGTTATCTTTGGGGTATTCCCTGAGACTTGACAACTTCATCCCCATCATCATTTGGAACTTGTAGAAGGATGTGCACATCTTCAGAAGGTAACGCGATCTGTTAAGAAAACGTGTTACTCAGAATCCTAAACTTTTATTTCAGGCCGAGTCTTTCTTTCTTTTTCCCAATCCAAGTGCAAATACCATTGCTTGCCGCTGCCACTGCTGCTATTATGACCACAACAGCAACAACAACAACAACAACAACAACAACAACAACAACAACAACAACAACATCAACAACTTCTACTACTACTACTACTACTACTACTACTATTACTACTACTACTACTACTACTACTGCTACTGCTACTGCTACTGCTACTGCAACTGCTACTGCTATAACTACCACTTACCTAGAATAAATTAAAGATATCCTTCAGTATTGAGACTAACGAGCAGCCATCTAAGTTATTTCTGCTTGGATGAATAATTTAAAAAAACGAGTGATTCCAAATACAATTCTAATTGAAAAAGAATAAAAAAGGGTAAAAGGTTTTGCTTGAGATGTTTCGTTTTAGTAGAGTAATCAAGACACAATTTAGGCAAGTGTCGACTCTTTCTTAGTTGTTGTTTCAAATGCAGTAACCTGGCCGGTGATTTCTTCCTAGCTATCAGAAACATTTAATTTTAAAGCAAGTATACACTGGAAAAACCGAGATAGCATCATTGCGTTCCTGCTAGGTTTGGTTTTCTGGCTGTGTCATTCGCATTTCATATCAATTAAATTTTGTCACATTTACTTGCTGAAAGCCTCACAAACTTTTTCTTACGTCGAGAAGTGTTTAAAATCTTAGCTCTGTATCGATGGGCAAAAAATGGCGTAAAAGCCACTCTATTCGAATTCTTTAAACTACTCAGTTTGCACTGGAAAAAATCCCACCCAATTTACGTACATCATGCATAATTTAAGACTATCAATTACTTCTCAACGAAATAAGAATACACGTTTTAAGCTCTTTGAGTATATCGAACTTTACTGTCTTCCAGTGATGTCGTGAAAACTACGAAGATATAACGAAGACAACAGGGCAAGCTAGGAGATTTATCTCACCAGCGGTTCAACCTTGATGAATTTTTGTTGGTTTCTTGGTTCCGATAAGTGCAGTCCGGCCTCAAGTTATTAACAGATTGCATAACACGAAGAAAAAAAAATCCTTTGAATAACGGTTCAAGTTATCTAAACTAAGCATATATAAGTAGATCATTCGCATGTAACTTCTGACAGACGGGATATAAGCAAACGATAGCTGGCTTACAAATTGAATCGAGAAAATGATAGATGATAAGTAAAACCCAAGTTTGTTTCCAACCAAGTTGTAATTCGCTCCGAAACCAGTCGCTTTAACAGCTAACAAAGTTTTTATCTAAGTGAAGGGTTGCATGCAATAATCGTAAAAGTGACGCATGCAGTTGATAGTTTTCTCTCTTATATTAAATGGACAATTCTTGACTACGGCAAGTGATATACAGTTCTTTTTAACTGAGGGCTTACGGCAGTTAAAGCGGCAAGTTACAATGTACTGATTTCAAATTATTCTATGAATTTAAAAATATTCCACCCTTACTACTCAATCGGGCGATTGGAAAATCTACCTTGTCTCAGTCTCAGAATATGGCAGAGTGTCTGGTAAATAGTTGCTCCATGTTTATCTTGCATCGATCCAACAAATTCGTATATTCAGTATAAAAATATTTGCATATATTCCTCGAATGCGCCGCCTTTGAATTTTACAATAAGCAAAATACTACTTTTCATTTAAAGCCTGCGGATACAGGGAATTACATAAATCGATACGCATCACAAACAAAACAGATTATTGGACAGCGTTAAATCAACTTCACATGAAGTTCTGTCTCTCAGGAAAACATAATTAAACGGTTTTTAGCGTTCAGTCTTCAGTGTTGAAGCTGAATTTTTGTTATAGAATGTGACGCAAAGCCAAACATTAAGGGAAAAATGGACAGTGTGTGTCCAATAGGAATGTTTCACCAAAGTAGTTGTATCTTGCCCGATAGGGAAAAGGAGGCTATGAATTCGGTAATACACAGATATTTGATTTCAAAGTTAGTCCGGATCTTGATGAAAAACGTTTCAGCTTAATTTAGGCATATTTCTCAAATAGCACTATTTATCAACAATTTTGTAATTAAGTAAGTAAATAGGTGAATAAATGGTTTCAAGTAAAATATAAAAACGTTTGAGATATTTGAGACATACATTTTCAATTTCATCAGTCTTTGTAGAAAAACTCAACTGGAGAATTGCCTCCTCTGTGCGCCATTAAACACTCCTACGCTAAGTCAATTAAGCCGCACTGAGTCACTTGCTATTAAAGATCATTAACAAGAACTGTTTGAAATAACATTCCTGCAGTTATTTGTTAAACATTTGTTTCAAGGCAGAATGTTTTAAAAAAGGCGTTCTTCAGTTATTATGTATGTTTGGACAATGTTACCCTTTGATAGAAATAATTGCCCGAAGTCAACAGAATCTTAAAGGAATACGGAAGTGTTCTTTTACGTGAGATAAATACATAATGGCCCATAATTGCAACTTGGGAGAGCAGCGTCTTTTAGTAGTTGTTGTTTCACAACAACCGATTCAAGTGCTGTCGTTTTGCCACCTTGTTCAAAGTTTTTCACTCTCATTTGCCGACAATCAGCTGTTCAAATGCAACAGACCACTTTCTTATTATATGTCTCAGTGGCCATGAACAAAAACTTCCAGTCAAGGTCAAGTTCCAAGTTGTCATACAATTGCTGTATTTTGGCCTTTCCGCTCTCGGCTCAAAGTGATCTATACTTAATTGTACAGAAGCTGCAAATAAATATATGGGGAAAACCTGCCAAAATCTTCCTCGTCCTGGGTTACCAGTGTCACAGAGAAAATGAAAACTCCGCATTGTTTACAGAGATGGTAGTTATCGGGTTGGTCAATTGAGACTGTCAAAACCAAAAATGAGGCAGAGATGCAGTAAGGGAGCAAGTGCCAGTCCCCTGACCGCATTTACGTTCAAGTTGTTCCTAAGTTGTAACTGATAAGAGATAAATTTAGCGCCACGTAAACGCAAAACGGAAAATGGCAAGAACGACCTTGCGACTTAAGTTTTTTATTGGTTACGTTACTGCGTACAATTTTCGTTCTCATAAGAGAAATTTAGCAACACGTATACGTGAAACGGCAAACGGCAGGAACGATTTTGTGACTAGGTTTCTTGTTGATCTAGACTTGGTAGCGTTACTGCATCAGTTCCATTTTCATCTCATTTCCATTTCTGCCATTTGTCGTTTCACGTGTACGTAAAGCTAAATCTCTCGAATATACCTAATATCTTTCACACCGTTAAATCGTTAGTTCATTTCATACAAACTGTATAGATGCAAAGATTAGACGTCAACTGAAGTCCTGTTCTGTGCTAAGATCTCCGTATCTTTTATTTCAAAGATAAAAAAGTGCTTTTAATATCAGGTTCATTCTGGCTTTTGACTTTAAAAGCATTCCCTAATGCAATTTTAGAACACATTACAGGTACTCACTTCTTATAGCTGTGTGTGTAGAGAACAATCTTCGATGTGTCAGGAGTGTCATGTGCTTCAATGAAAAATCGTCTTCTCTGAAATGAAATGAAAATGTTAAACACTGTAACAAATGCTAAAAAGGAACATATTACAGATCAGGTGTGATAAAACCCTTAACTTTTGTATGTTTTCCTTGTTTTTTTGCAAATTTTTGAGCTTGGTTGGCGTTTTGCCGACATGTCGGTCTGTGTAATAATTGCTGGCAATAGAGAAATGCGAACTTTCTTACGTGTCCACTGAAGAAAAACCCACAACTAAACTGATGTTCTTTTGATAGTTTATCTTTAATTTTCAAACTTATTTTATTTTTTACTTCATATAAATGAATACATGAAAGGACCAAATCAACAATAAAGTACTTCAGTTACAAAAATTTCATAAAAAAAGTATTAATTAGGTCTTACAACATTCATAGCAGTCCTGTATTACTTATTAAAAACATAATATTTAGGTTATTTAAACTAGAAAAACCGAAATTCCTTATGGGTAAAGGCGAGTATAGAAAGGTTTTTTGCGAGGTTTGAGATTTTTTCTGTTTTTGATGCAATTTCTCGTTGAGAAACAAACAAAGGTTTTAATGTTTGTCTTTATGTCAGCAAAGTTGGCTTTTAATAGTTAGAAAACGTGATGTGTGAACAGCTGTGAACTGCGGAGACTCGCCTAAGCAGCAAACTAGAATTAATTGATTTGTATCCGACTGTGCATTATACAGGAAAACGAGATATTTTTGACCAGTTATATAGTGGCCATCAATTCGATGTTTGTTATTCAATACTTCAATTTAGACAGCAGTAGCCCTGGTAAGCGGTAGTCTTGGTTTATTGCTATTGACGCTTTTAACTTACGTGAAAGGCCATTCTTTTAATATTTTGCCATGGGTGTCGAAACACGGGGCTCTTCACCAATCCTCTTTCCTATAAATTGATGAAAATGTAATAATAATGATAATAAATGACAATGCTTGCGCACGTCCTGTGTGGCAAATGGTTGAGAGAAACATTACACTAAATAAACAGGGAACCAAATCACAATTTTCTCCCCTCAGCAGGTGGATCCCACAGTACTGTATAAAAATAATTTAGAAAGCAGCAACCCTGGTTAGCGGTAGCTCCGGCCGTATTGCTATTTCGAATGGTTCAATAAACCAGCAATAATATAATTTGTACAATCAAAGTGGCCACAAGCTTTTAAAAACCTTTAGGTCGTGCAACATGAATTTTATGCCCCGGTAAGCGTTCACACCAACGCTTAAATATGTCTTAAAGCTGTTTAACCTTGTTTAACTAAACAGGTTTAAAAATTATTTTCCAGCACAGCAACACTTTCGGCTTAAAATTTCCGGCGTACAATTTCTAAAATAAATTATAGCCATCCAAGTTGGAATCAGCCCTGAATATTTTTATGCTTGCTAGTTAAAATTTAAAGAACTTGAAAAAGTCAGTTTATTTAAACATGTTTATGTGTGAATGCGGCATTAGATTGAATAAATGGAGGAATTAAAGTTTCAAGTGTGTAAATAACTGAATGGCGCAGGCAAATCCTGAACATGCGCCAGTCCATACCAAGGCTTTTGGAGAGGGAAGAGCCTGGGTTCTGGGTTGAGTGTGACCTGACATAAGCACGCAAAGAAAAGACGCCTTGGAGAAGGAATAGTGGAAAATTTTCTTCCTCCAGGCGTTTTTTCTGTGCGCATGTGAGACCTACGGCGAGCTACTAAAATAACTCCCCAACTCTTAGGCTTACAGATTTTTTCACACGAGATAACGTACTGCCTGCATTAATGAAAACTAGGCCAAAACAGTAATTATGAACTGCCTCGTACGACAGGTCTCGGTATTGCTGTGTGTCAAAACATTTCTTTTGTGCTAACAGAGCCTCTTTCTAAGGAAGACCCTGGAAGTTCTCAATTACATCTCGAATTTACGAAAATCGTTTTTGGTATACCATAGTTAACCAAGCGAGATGGTTATGAAACTCGGCCAGTTTCTTTGTTATAAGTTTTGGTTCTCTCTATCTCTTTTGTCCGTTGGCCTTGACGGTGCACAAAACACAAATAGTACTGAAATGCATATGAGCAACTATCCAGTAATAATATTTGTGCTCACACATTGAACAAAGAATGTGCACTGTCACGGTTCGTTCAACCTATGACAAAACAGCTTTGTACATTCCTATTGAAGTTTGCTGAGCTTCACAACCAGTTAGTTCTATCAACTATGTTGGTACATGAAGATTGTCCATAGAAAGTTATTATAATTTTATACTCACCTCGTAAACAATCAGTCCACGCACACTAATTCCCAAACTATAGCCGCCTCTTTTGTCCTTCTTGAACTAGAAAATAATCGTAAGTTTAAATGAATTAAAGGCATCGGAACAAACGAATTTAGAAAACAACCACGCGTTATATACAGTATGGCACGTACAGGACTGGGCAGGACAGGTAACTACACAGCAGTGATTTTAGCCATGTTTAAAGCACTAATGACAAGGTAAAGATATTCTTGGTTTGCATGTGATGTCACAGCCGCCATGTTTGTGTACAATAACAATAGAGTTGCAATTACTTTCTTTCCAGCATGGCCGCCACGTGTTCTGTCTTTTGAGTCTCTGGGGTTGAGTGCAAACCAGCAATTAAAAACCCAATTATTACTTGTTTCTTTCAACAGACCTAGGGGGAGTGACTGCGACGTTTAATGATGATACGTCTTTCGCTAGTTTTCACAAGTGGCCATTGAATGTCCATCCTTTTGTTTTGTTGATGTGGTTATGTATCATTTGTCGTAAAGTGGAAAATGGAGGGGATTTTCGCCGGTTGTCACAGCAGCGATAGACTAACTTCAATTATAGCTGACATTATTCTCAATCATGCTACTATACTGGCCACAGTCACCGCCCATATAATAGGGAGCTTACGATGAGATGACGGTTGGATTCGGGAACGGCAGGCGGAAGTAAAAGCTACAAATGCCAGGCTACCAAGCGTTTTCATTCATCCGTCGAGCTTCGGCGGCAACTGCAAACCAACTGTTTTGTCGTCTCACAGAAAACGCGAGTATTATTTCACTATTATTTCTTTTTGGGAACTTTTCTTTCGAAATTTTGCTCGGCTTATTGTAAGAACACCTTTATTTTACCACGCAGTTCATTTTATGGTCTCCTTTGTTAGAAAAATCCGAGTAGACTGTGAATTTGGTAAAACCGCCTGACCTTTATTGCTTTAATCATTTTCCCGGGTCTGGTTTGTGTTTCAGTTCGAAGTCGAAGATTTATTTATATCAAACAACAACAAAAACTCTTCATCACTGATACTGCCTGCTCGATCAGCAAGTACCAATGCATCCCTAGCTTGTTGAAGAGTTGCCATTTCACTTCAGCATTGAAACAGTTACAACAAACCAGTAGTTGTAAACAACAGCACCGTGTGTTTACGCGGTCGTTTCGTTCCCGCCAAAGACGACGTCCGTACTGTGTGCGAGCGTTCGTAACGATCGAATTTGGCGCGAAAAACGAAGTACTCGACCCAGTCTACTCGCTATCTTGTCTGCCGTCGCGGAGCAAACCTTTGTCTTTTCGTAAGCTCCCTAATAACCAGGCCTTTGAGCCGGATTTGACTAAGAATCTATAAAGCTCTAAATACGGAAGCCTGTTTTTACCTTGGCCACTTTGTTAAAAATAACACCATACTCGTGTAGTTTCTGAGCTTCCTGTAAGTAAACAAAAAGGAACAGTAACAATCATGCATCCAAAATTCCCTGTTCGCAGCTGTCTGGCTTACCAATGCAAATTACCTTAGTTTAAAAAAACGTCTTTGGCTGAAAAACGTATATCTGTTTATAAGGCGTGTTGCTCTTAAAAGGTGTGTAAACTAAAAGTTGTACCGAATAAAGGAACGACTGTATCGACGACAATGTTCTCCCCTTTAACGACTCGCCATATATCAATACAGCTTAATATGTGATGGCAATAGGACAGAGTGGAGTCCGCGTGGGTGTCAGTTTGTGTGAGTGTTTGTATATGTTTACCTTTAAGAACTCGATCTCTGCTTGTGCATCGCTGAGTCCCGTATGTTGCTTGTGCAACTGTGGCAAGTTACTGCGAATGCGGCTTGCTGATAACTTGGCAATTGCCTGAGGAGCGATAAAGAAAAGGCTCAAGTTTTGTTTTCAAAGTAGCCATGTAACCAAGTAGCCCATGCAACGGGGAGGCGGTGCCATCTACCATTAATATATAATAATATCAGGTATTAATAGTAGTAATAATAATAATAATAAAAATATCATAATAATCATAATACTTTTAATAATAATAATAATAATAATAATATTATAACAGTTATTAATAATAGTTATAGTTGTAATAAATTAAAGTAAGAATAATAGCAACATGTTCCTATGCGAAGTAACGCAACATACAATTTTTACAAGATTCTCTTTTATAAGAACGCTGAGGCTGTAAATTGGCAAAACTTAGTAACATATTAAGAACATAACTAAAGCTGAAGTTTAGTTAAGAAATTATTTCCCACCTGTTTCAAAAAGAGCAACGTATAAAATATGTATTCGAGCTTGACCAAATGGCAATGGTCGGGACTAAAAGCCTAAACAAAGTCGCCCTAATAAGGGCTAGCTGCTCTATTTTAAGGGTCAAATGTTGTAACAAAAACACCATCCACAAACAATGCTCTTTATATAAGACACGTTCCCCTGGTCACGCATGCGCAATATTACGACATGAAATGTAATCAAGATCATTTTATGAACGTTTCGAGATTCAAATTTCCAAAAACTAATCACGCTCCAGAGTGTATATACTGTTACTTGCTCAGGGCAAGATAACCGCGAGCAAAGTTACGTACCCCACCTTAGTGGAATGTAATAATTCTAAGTAAAACAGTACCACTTACTCTCTGTGGCATGTAATGTTCAGGTACGAAGTAGTCCGTACCATGTACGGTCTGGTTGTAATCGCCGACCTCTGCTTGGAGGGCGTACGACGCCAGTAGCATGGCGGTGTCTTCATGAACATTGATCCCTCCTTCCAGCACGTCCTTTCTCAGTTGGAGGTAATAGAGGTGTCGAGTATTCTGGTGCCTGAAAGACAATATAGACTCTACGGTTTCCGTAGCCATCTTGGTTGTTTGGCAGTAGCGGCAAAAATACAGCAATTGTATGGGAAATGGTTCAAATTTCAACCCTTGAAACTCCGCATTTTGAAAAACGTTGCCTTAAAAAGGTTTTGACATGGAAGTTATACATTCAAAACAAGAAGAATAGCTTGAGACTATAATCTTCGTAACTGATCAGAATTTAAAAACTCCATACAAATCCTGAAGTTTGGATTCAAGGGTTTGTACTGATGGAGTTTGGAAATTTTGATTACGAACGTTCTAACCTTAATTCACCTATTCTTTCTGTTTTTATTGCATGATTTCTGTATCGATACCTTTTAAAGACATCTCTCTTGTCCAGATCCGACGTACCATAGCAGAGTTACAATTAAAAGTTGAACAACTTTCATAAAAAAACCCAAGTCAACTTTTGCTGTAAATTTTGCCCAAAAATTTTGTCCCCAAATCAAGATGGCGACGGAAACCGTATACAATGATCTATTGTTTTAGGAGCTCGATGCTCTTACAATGACATTTAGACTAAAACTTTATGTACAAAATATAAACCACACAAATTAATGAAACTCTGATAATATTTGGATGTTTTTAAAAACATTTTACTAGAGATATTAACGATAAAAATAACGTAGAACGACATTTCGACGCCTTAATGACATCATTGTCAAGTCCAAATTAATAACGGTGCTTTGGCAATTCAAATCATAAAAACATAAGAATTCAATAGTTTTTAAAAATGCATGGATGTGACATACCTAATAACATGATCACCTGTCACATCCAGGAAACGTCGCTAAATAATTTTGATCGGTATAATATCACTAGAAACGTTTTTAACTTGGATTTAAAAGCACCAGTACCAGAACCATGCAGTGTTAAGCTACAGGCCTGATAAATTTAATTGCCATACACAAACTCCAATTTAGCTTGAGCTGTTCAGCAAAATATAAGGGAGGCATGGTTTCTTTGTGCAAAATTTCTCCTTTCCAAAAAAAAAATGAAAAACGGATGGTCTGTGTGATGGATAACCTGCAATCGGGAGCAGGCTAACCTCTCCAGATTGTACGAAAAGAAGCTACAGCTTGTTTTTTGAAAGTATTATCTTAGCGTTTTCAATACTGTGTAGTCAGTTTATAACAAGAACAGTTTGACTTACTGAAGAAGACAGATGTTTTCCACATAGTATTTGACACGAAAGAAGATTGTGAACACCAGGGAGGAATTGCATGATACCTATAGAGAAAAAGAGTTACATGTACAAGTACTGCATGATGCTAGTGAAATATTCTCACCTAACCAATTAAGACAAAAGTTGATATAGATTGACGCCTGTTCAGTCCCGTTTAAGACCTATACTTTTTACCTCCACTATAAGGAGCTTGGGCAGTACTGATATTTTAAATAACTTCTCGTACATACAAAAAGATCTCATGCATGTCACCAATTTTGGAATACTTACAAGACTAGTAAACTAACTGCTTTTAAGATATCCTTCTCCATGATATCTACTTTTCAGAAACAGCAGTCTTAGCTCGCTTTCTGTACTTTACAACATTAATTTCACTGAAGATAAAGTTCTTTCTTATTCTAACCATCAAGGCATTGAGATCATGACTAAGTCTGCGATGTGTCCTGTGATCAATGTTGTGATTTGTGGTTGGAATATTATACCATTCTAGACATAAATTGTTTGCGATTCTTTACTGTAATAATAAGTTTTGTTCCATCCATCAGTAATGGTCGTGGTGCGAAAAACTAAGTTAAAAACGTAGAATCTACTGTTCACAGAATATTTACAGTTTGTGAAGGTCTGCTTTAATGACTGTATGGGAAGCAGTAGCAGTCATAAGCGATAACGGGCAGAGCCATCACTGATTAGCTTGTAGAAGGGTGCGACGCTCGACGCTAATGATTTATCATTGA
>JAOBYE010564968.1:0-12609 GCA_025403585.1 Parazoanthus swiftii
AATTACCAACCTTGTTACTGAGTTAATTTTCGTTAAGGAATATACGGTCAAGTGCACTAGTTTTGCTAAAATATCTCATTTGTTATGAGGCCATGAGTGAAGGCTACCTGTAGCCTCTAGTTTATTTAAAAGCTTCTTTAAATTTTATAAAATAAAGTTAACTCTTTTCAAAACTAGCCTCCAGAATGGAGAGATCTCGTTTCAAGTTTTCGTGAACTCAGCCAGGAGGAGCTTCAAGATCTCCCACCTTGTGTCAAGTGAGTACTTATTTTTTTAGTAGTTGAAGAGCTTGGCATAAGAACAGCCAGAGTATTGAATCTGAATCACCTTTCACAAAACCTAAAGCATCTGCAATTTTACACAGTCTTGCAATAGAGATTGGAGTCTATTTATAAGTGAACATACTAGGTGTCTACAGGTGTTAACAAGTGTTTACAGGTGCCCAAGGGTTTTACAGGTGTCCATAGGTGCCTACAGGTGTCTATATGTGCTTGTAGGTGGTTAGGGGTGTCCAAAGGTGTCTAGGGCTCTCCATAGGTGTCTACAGGTGTCTCAGGTTTCCAAGGGTGTTTACAGGTGTCCAAAAGTTCTAGAGGTGTCCAAAGGTTCTAGAGGTGTCCAAAGGTATCTAGAGTTGTCAATAAGTATCTACAGGTGTCTATAGGCATCTTTAGGTGTCTACAGGTGACCATAGTTTTGTGTAAGTATTAGTACATATCTATAGGTGTCAGTATCTACAGGTGTCCATAGGTATCTACAGGTGTCCATAGGTGTCAAGAACTGTCAATACATCTCACAGGTGTTAATTATAAGTGTCAGCAGATGTCCATAGAAATCTACATAAGTGTCCATAGGTGTCTAGAGGTGTCAGTACAAGTCTACAGGTGTCAGTAAGCATCTACATATGTCCATAGGTGCTGTACGTTGCCAAGGATATGTCGACCCTTTAATAGCACCAAAAATTTACCTCTAAAAATCACTTTCGACTTATACCGTACATGGATTAAAAAATGAAAAAATAATGTCTTAATGCCCCTCTTAACTAAAAAGAAGTACTTAGAACCAGTACATGAAAAGTACTTAAGCAAGTTACACAGTATCAGTGTACAAACAACTGACTTGTCGCTATACATCTTCCACTGTTGTGACAGTTTTAACTCTTGGTTTTTATTCACTTTATTTAAGTAATTATCAATGTTAAGAAGCAAGTAACTGTCATTTAAGATTGTACTTGAAACGAAAATAAAAAAAGGAACACAAACAAAACAGTAGATAGTATAACATGGCAGCGCACAATATATATTGATTGTGTTTATGGTTGTGATCTATTTGGATGAACAATAAGTCAGTACTGCTACAGTATTAACTCTCAGTTATAAATCTTAGAAGACAAAAAAAAAGTAGCCAAGGCATCCAACTGGGCCCTGGTTTGCTCTGGTTCACATAGTAAACAAATAAAAAAAGCACCAAAGCAAGGCATCCAGCTGTGCCCTGGGTTGCTCTTGTTCACACAGTGTACAAATAATTATCAGCTGTTTTCATACAGCTGTTGGCCAGATACTCTGGGTGTTCTCATTGCTGGAGTGAAGTTCGTGATAAAAAGTGTGAGGATCGACTTCTACACAGAAAATCTAAAACTTACTATTTTTTGAATCCAATAGGGGGGTTGACTTATACATGGGGTCTACAGAGGACAATAAATGTCTACAGGTTTCCAAGGGTTCTACAGGCATCCATTGGTGTATGTGTTAAATGGTGTCCATAGGCATATACAGATGTCCATAGGTATCTAGAGATGTCCACAGATGTCTGCAGTTGTCCATAGGTGTCCACAGGTGTCCATAAGTGTCTACAGGTGTCAGTTAGAATCTACAGATGTCCATAGGCATCTACAAGTGTCCATATGTGCCTAGAGGTGTCCATAGGGGTCTACAGGTGTCTAGGTGTCTTGAGGTGTCCATAAATGTTTACAGGTGTCCATAGGTGTCTAGAGGTGTCCATAGGCATCTACAGGTGTCTACAGGAGTCTACAGATGTCCATAGGTATCTACAGGTGTCCAAAGATGTCTACAGGTGTCCATAGGTGTCTAGAGGTGTCCATAGTTGTCTAATGGTGTCAGTACATTTCTAAAGGTGTCAGTAAGTGTCTACAGATGTCCTTTGGTATCTGCCAGTGTCCAAAGTTGTCTAGAAGTGTCCAAAGGTGTCTAGAGGTGTCCGTAGGTGTCTAGATGTGCCTGTAGGTGTCTAGAGGTGACAGTACAGGTCTTCAGGTGTCAATAAGTGTCTGCAGATGTCCATAGACCGGTATCTGCTGGTATCCATATGATTGTGCCTAAAGGTGTCCACAGGTGTCTACAGGTGTCAGTAAGTGTCTAGAGATGTCCATACATATCTGAAATCATCACTTAAGCCAGTTTTGCACTGGCCTCTAAGAAGAGAAGGGAGAGCCTGGGTCCCAATAAGCTGCATACATGTACAGTATTAACCTTTTGCAACTTTTAGGTATGGATATAACTTTACAACACCATTTCTCAATGGCTGCCAATATCTCCCATGGCTCACAGCAAGGTATAATATTGTACACAGATAGTTGTGGTTACAAAACTTGTATGGAGTTTTTTGCTCGAAGTAAGACTCCAGTAAAGGCAAAAGCTTTACTGAAAGTTCATCAGACACAGGGTTTAAAATTTACACTATTGTTTTCATTATTATTAATTATTGTTGACACAATGGTTGTAAAATATATGTTTAATTTTAAAAAATTTCAGAAAGTATTTGTTCTCAGCATTTTCTCTTTCATGGCTTATAATTTTTTTAATGATTGTTACTATTATTAATTATTATTATTGTTATTATTATTATTAATATCATTATCATCATCACTGTTATCACAAGTATGTGGGAGGTGGTGGTTATTCATTGGTGCTGTAGGTTGCCATTTGACTCTTCTAACCAGTAGCTGGCTAGGTACATCAGCACTCAAAAACAAGCATTTTAATTAGTTTATGTTTTGTTATAGAAATAGAAAATAAGGCCACATGCTGTGTTGAGTTATAGTTTTAAGCATGTGAGCAATTGTAAATACACAAGAGAAAAAGGTTGCTGGACTCCTGCATTTCACAGGCAGCTTGGCTGCATTGCTACTCTGAATCTATTTTTAGAAAGTCAAAATAAAGAAAAAACTTGGGAAAATCATCCATTTTCAAAATTGTAAGATCATAATTTATTGTGACGTAGTTTGCATGCCTTTATCCCAAAATTGAGAAGCATCACCCCAACCAATCAGAACGCTTGTTATATCTGCTATATTTTATAATGTTAAATAGCTACACAAGTAAGTTCACAAACTTGTCTGATTCAAAAAATATACAAAAATATACAAGAATATGGTTTACTCCAGCTTTAGTGACCAGATAGAGTCATATTATGTTGAAGGTATATTTTAAGTTTACTATTTTATTGAAAAACAGTGCTTATTTTACAAATTGATATATGTCAGGTTTCAGGAACTCGGGGGCATAGTTATCAAGAGAACAGTAGATTCTTTGGCCGAGGTATGAAAAGTAATAAAACTTTATTTTCTGTCGATATTCCTTAGTTTTACAAACTAGTGATGTCAGATAATGTACGCATAGCTGTGCAGTCCATGTAGGTTTAGCTATAATCAAGAGAATATAGGATCAGTGTATTCTCTTGCTACAGTATGATCCAGAAGATATGAATTCTAATGAAATAAGTTTTAATGAGGCAAGTCACGTGGACATACCTCTCAGGCCTTGTATGTACATGAACAGTATAAGGTTTGCATGTGTGTACATGTAGGTGTGTGTCTTTTCATGTATGTTATTTCATGTACCACCTGGGTGTAAATATGTATGTAGAGGTACATGTAAGGTGTAGAGAACGTGCCAATTAAGTGACGTGAGCTGCGAAAGGAGTAGGATCTAGGAAGTTATTTTTTTTCCCCGGCCTCATTCCGTTTCTTTTGCAGCTCGCTTGCTAATTCTCCTCTCTCACTAAACTAGAATGCTAGGCCACGTCTACAGGTTAAGACATAGCTGTATAATGAAATATCTTGTATTTCTTTTAAAATGTAAAAGAGAAGAAAAATAGAGTTTAAAGTAATTAAAGACAAAATAGAAACATTACGAGATGCATATTCAATACACCCTTTTTAATTAAAGTACATGTAAACATACAACTTATCAACAACTTTATTTTAGCATAGCGATCACATGTACATGTGATTACATGAACCAACCAACCAAGAAAACTATGAGCAACTTCCTGAGTCAAAGCTCAATGAGTTTTAGATCAATTTATTAATTTATACTCCATTTCGGAACAAAATTTAAAGTGACAAACGTTCATATAATTATAACGACAATCCAACTCAAGCGCCACCTAAAACTGGCCATTCGTACCATTTCGTCGTCTTAAGACTTTGATTTATGTTACCCAAGCATCGCCTACTTATAGATGTTTTTAAAAAGCTTTTAACTTGGTTTCTTTACTCTTTAGTAGTTTTCAATCATGTCGTGAGAGCTGCTCAGTTGAGAGACTTAAACCGGAGATAAACCAAGGCAATAGGAGCCGTTTTCTCTCATTCGCTCATCTTTTGACTTGTTATTTATCCTCACCCCCTCCCCCACACCAAAACGATGGTAAACTTTGCAACTCGGTTAAACGTTTAAGTTTTGTAGCTTTCAGACTCTTATGACGTGGTAGTGAATTGCAGTGGAATGAGAGCCAGAGATCTTGTGGGAGATATGACTTTGGAACCTGCCAGGGGACAAGTACTTCGTGTAAGTCAATTGTACCGTTGATTTATGAGGATACTACAGAGACAAAAGAAATCCTTAATTAGTTTGTTTATATGCGAAATTTCATAGCTTTCAGTGCAGTGTTTTTCTAAAACAACTAATGTTTCTAAAAGTTTTAAGGCATCAAGTGGATCATGTGCTTTTTCCCTCGCTAACTGGTTTACTATTTTCGGCATTTTGTCCTGACAATGCCTTGTGGTCGCTTACATGTATAAACGATTCTGAAGTGTGTCATTTATGAAATTATTATATATTTTTTTCTCGCCAGGTGAAGGCACCTTCAGTAAAGCGGTTCTTGATGTATGAATCCGATGAACTAAATAAACAAGAATTGTCTTGTTACATACTGCCCCAGTGAGTGTTTCTCATGCGTTCAGTGTTCATACATTTATGTATGTATCATTGTATATGTATACACACGATATTCCCAACTCTGTTTTGTAGTCCAAATTCTTCAATGGCAATCCCTGAAGAGACTATGTCTGTGTGATACAGACGAAACGTTGTCAGTTAGTTAAACTAATAAGTCTAGTATTTGATTTAAATTTTCCTATTCATACTCTGACTAGATAAGACATTTAGAGTACATCTTGTAGGACAGATTTCTCACCCTACCTCATTTGGTACTTTTGTGCTGGGCTAGGGTATTCCAAAACCTACTGAGATATGCAGAGGTTTGCACTGGTTTTCAACAGAGCCTACTTTCATGTATTTTGAGTCTATATAGAGCAGCTTCCAGTAGCTTTATATAAAGTAAGTCACTCTGTTTAACATCGATTATTCCGTCAGTACCTTCCAGTGCTCCGTTTTATGGATGTTTAAAGCTCAAAGAACATGTAACGGAGAGAAGTCGAAACAAACAATGAAGTCGCTTCGATCGAGCTGTGACCCTATTAATAAGAACCATATATTCAAAAGCAAATTTCTTGTTTTATTTTTTGCAGTTCGTGTTATTGACTACCTAGTTATTCATCCTTGTTTTTAAGATATGAGCTAGTTTGATGAAAATTGAAGAGGCTTGGCACAGAGTTCATGTGTTGATGGGAGAAAGTGTTGAGCTGTACAAACTACCGCGCGGTTTTTGTCTGCACAGGATTAACGAGGTTGTGCTTGGAGGAACAAAATACTCAGGAGATTTTAATGAAACCCCGACTGCAGAAGACACCGCCCATATTCTTAAGGTCACGAGTGAGTTTGTACCAAGTCTTAAGGTAAGGTGTAAAGCTCAAGATTGAGAACCTACAATATAGAACCCTGCATGCAGACGAATCAGCTTAAAGTGGTTGCGTTTTGTAGGGGGCCACCAGTGAAAGACCCGCATTTAACTATTTAATAGTTCGAAATTACATTCAGTTGAAAACTAATTTGGAAGGAACCTGTACTTTCTTTATAGCGAAAACCAATCCTCGCGAAAGCATCTCTTTGATTTGCTAATTAAGATTCCACAATAAACGGATATTTTCAAGGCTGTTGATTGATCATCTCTTACAATATTATCAGTTGAAGTAACAGTGGACAAAGTGGAAAATCTGTAAAATCCATAAGAATAAATGTCTTAAATTCCTAATTTTTGTATTTCAGAAAGTCAAGGAACTCATCGTTGAGTTTCATTTGTAACGTTCTTTCCATTCTTTGCGTTCTTCTTAGAGAGCAAAGGTGTTGAAAGCCTGGGTGGGATTGCGACCGTGTCGACCATCAGTGAGGGTTGAAAAGGAAGTTATGACAGTGAAGGATCAACGAGGAGGGTCAAGACAGTTGAATGTAAAGTATCTCATCCAGTGCTTTCAGCGTTTAAGACTACAGAAGGATCATTTTCTAACTGCCCTCTATCACCGTGACTCAGTGGCATCATAGCAACTTTCATTTTCTTTTATTTACAAATGATTTTTGCCACAATCACGAGAATATGAACCCAACTTTGTACACAACTTTTATATATGAAGCAAATTGTTTCTCAAGAACAAATACTAAAACTTACAGCAACTGCACTAACAAACATGCACCATTTCAACCTTATTAAAAATTATACACCGTATAGAGTACAAAAAGCCATATTTAGACCTAGAAGGAGTACAAATATCCTGCAAATTTTGTACTGAAGAGGTTACTTTGTATAGTAGCAAACCAGTTGAACATGTAATTTTTTAAGAAATTTTAGATTAGAAATGGAAAGTCATATATAATAAATCTCTTCTTGGACAGTTTAGCATGTAGCATGGCTGCGTAGTGCTGCTCGTCCTTTTCTTTTTGAGTCGCCCTTCCGGCTCGTCAAAACACCGCAAGACTCGTAACAATATCCAGCCATAGTACACACTTAACCGCCTAGCAAGATACGTTTATTTATCTTTCAAACGGTTGTAGCTTGAGTATCAATACCAAGATCTTGACTCAAAGTTTTGGAAGCAATTGTGATGCACAAAAACGTAGTGCAAGTATTTTTATGGCCATGTGTCTCGTTTAATTTCTTGTGGTTATTATACGTCTTTTTAGAGCGTAACAATCAGCAACTCTTATAAATTTTTAGCCAAATTTTATTAAAATCCCCGTTTTCATTAGTACCCGCATTTCAAATTGCTGCCACTTTTATTTTATTTTGTACAAAGTTTATCTCCTATGCATTTTGGATCAGAACCAAATGCTTGAATGTTGATATAGGGAGCTAATCGTTGTTTCCGCAATAGGTTCAAAACATTTGCATACTTTGAATAAAATTCAGAAAATGTTCACTTCGCACATTATGAAGATGTTGATGATTGTCGACGACTGCCAGGAGGGCCTTGCAAAAAAATTGTTACCGGCTGCCGTTTACTTTTTATAAAGTACATGTACACCTGCTAAGAAACCGGGTTCCTTTTTTGTTTGACCTTATTTTTAAGGTCTTATTAAAACTTGTTGTTATTGAATGTTTTGTGATTGCAATTGTTGTTATGTTGTGCTAAATTGTGTTGTTGTTGAGCTGCTGTTGTTGCTTTTAAGCTTCTTCCTAGTGCTTCTGTTTTTTCTCTTCCTCAAATATCGTTTTTGTTTCTGTACATCTCGTCTTTATTCTTTGTTCTCGCTTACAGTTTTTAGACTGATAAAGCCCTTGACCACTGCTCGCAACCAATTAAAGTGTGCGTGCTACTTGACTGTTAGTAGGAAACTGTTAAGAAACAAATGAAAAATTTGAACATTCTCGAACTTTGCGTCTCGCCAGGTGGTTCATAATTACGGCCATGGCGGATCGGGACTGACAGTCCACTGGGGCTGTGCACTGGACACCTCTGATCTTGTTTTTGAACTCCTGCGGAGAAAGTCCAAACTGTGACAAGGGGACCTGGATAATGATCACATGTTGTGCGCTAGGTGAATGGCTGTCATCAAGAACAAGAACTGCAAAAATGACAGCATGGATAACCATTACAACAACCCACATATGTTACACAGCATCTACAGTATACTCATTGAATGTTGGTCATCAAAAACAATGTTCAGTAAAAACAAGTGGTTCTAGTATACAGTGCTAAGCACCTCCATACTTCACTCCTCGAAGTTCCAAATTTAAAATCAAATTGCAAGCACGCCAAACTTTGCTTTTCGGTGTGTCCTCTCCCAAAATGTTAAATTTTCGAGACTGGAGTTTCATATTGTATGAAAAATAAGTAGCACGAGAATAGCAGTTGGGTGATGACTGCTAGCACTGTTTTATAAGTTAAGGCCCCATTATAGCTTAAATTTAAATAGTGTAATGTTCTGAAGAAAAGAAAAATAATCTGTAAGTAAGAAATCAATGAAGCGGAGAATCAGAGATGTTCGCCCCTCGAAGGCTGAATGCCAACTGAACGTGCGAACCCCCCGCCCCCCCGGGGCCGCTCCGTTTTATACCAGAACCTCATGTTTAGAGGGATCTGCGGTTGAAAAACTCCAGTAGATCTTTAGCTTTACCTTTGGCCGTATTAACAGTCAAAGTATGTTGTAAAGCTAACGCCAATCAGTTTAATTTTGACCATTTCTTAAGTCTGATTTTTCTACGCTTCGCCATCTTGAAACGTGACGAGTGACGACTGTGGATCTTAGTTTGGCACTACAACCGTTTCTCATGACGTCTCACTGGAAATATTAAAGGTTTGTTAGAGATCAAAAGACCTTTTTCGGGGGAGGATTTCTTAACAGTGACATCAACAGGCTGCGGCAAGCGGGGTTTATATCCTTAAGTAACTCACCTAATATATCTAGAACCAAAAAAAAGTCTTGTATAGAATTTATGATACAAAAAATATCTAGGGACGCCATGTATGTATTTTTATGGGTTTTATATGTTATTGTTTGTTTAAAACATACAATTTGGTTAAAATAAAGGAATATTTAAGGGGAGCTCTTTGTTGGGTAGAGACCAGGAAGGGCGGCTACAACGAGCGGAGGTAGTTAGAGTAAGACAGGGACAGGGCAGAGGGAGCAGGAGGGGCGGCTACAACGAGAAGAGGTAGTTAGAATAAGACAGGCACAGGGCAGAGGGAGCAGGAGGGGCGGCTACAACGAGAGGAGGTAGTTAGAGTAAGACAGGCACAGGGCAGAGGGAGCAGGAGGGGCGGCTACAACGAGAGGAGGTGGTTAGAATAAGACAGGGACAGGGCAGAGGGAGCAGGAGGGGCGCCTACAACGAGCGGAGGTAGTTAGAGTAAGACGGGCACAGGGCAGAGGGAGCAGGAGGGGCGGCTACAACGAGAAGAGGTAGTTAGAATAAGACAGGGACAGGGTAGAGGGAGCAGGTGGGGCGGCTACAACGAGCGAGATAGTAAGACAGGCTACAACGAGAGGAGGTAGTTAGAGTAAGACAGGGACAGGGGGGAGAGAGCAAGAGGGGCGGCTGCAACGAGTGGAGGTAGTTAGAGTAAGACACGGACAGGGTGGAGAGGTAGCAGGAGGGACGGCTGCAACGAGTGGAGGAAGTTAGAGTAAGACACGGACAGGGCAGAGGGAGCAGGAGGGGCGGCTACAACGAATAAAAGATGAGTTGGAGTAAGACAGGGACAGAGTGTAGTATTCCTCCAAAAATGCCCGGGTAAGATAGAGTTAAAGGAATAAAAAGCTATCTAGATGGCTACCTTAGCGCAATTATGCGACCCCAGAAGTTATGATGACGTCATTATGACGTCATAAAATTTGTCGTTTTGTCGTATTTTCTTAATTTTTCCGAGAAATTCAAGTTTAAAACATTTCATAGGTCCAATATTTTCATTTTATTTGTGTAATAACCCAATATTGAATTAAATAGAGCTTTTGAGACAAATTCAATCCTTGGAACAAGGTATAAAGTCACTCAGTTCCGCTGGCATAAATTCTGATGTTTTCGTGACATAGTTCAAGTGTCTGTTCCGTAACTTAAGAAAGCGTTTACATTGCAAACTCGTGAAAAAGACCAAAAAAGCTTGTTAAAAATGTTTTTCCACAAAAAATGTTAAACATTCTAAAATAAAATTGTTAAAAAACCTGACAAAACTCTGGCAACATACATAAAATTAAAACGAAAATTCACCCACAATGCATTGCAGTCAGAGCTCTTACTAAGTTATAATGCTTACCGTAATTGACATATTGCAAGTTAGATAACGCCACTGATATGATGTAAATACATGTGCAATGAAAAAGTGCATTTCTTCCTGTCTTAACGCTTCCTAGAAAAAAAAGGGGGAAAATAGTGTTGCAAAACCTTGTTACCTTGGCAACAGCCCGCCAGCTGACACACCACAATACATAACAAAATGTCCTTGTCAAAGTTCAGGAAAAGTCATCAAATTTGGTCTTTCTATCTTTCTCCGTTGCAGAGAAAATTAACTGAAAAACCAGCTGGGAGGGCCTCCCCCCCTCCGGTTAATTTTTTTTTGCTCAGTGGTACACGTACCATTCATAACGTACACAATACCCTGTAGATAGTTTTTCAAAAGGTGTAGAACAAACTTAAATGGAAGTTTTGAGTCTCTTAACTTCCTGATGCAGACCTTTGTGGAAACGGAGATTTTATGAAAAATATCAGCTACTCCTCGTGTCGTCATCGTGCTGCCTCGCTAGTAACCCGTTTCAAAAATCACTCGAGTTATCCGTTGAAGCATCTGCAATCTTGTGACTCAGTGGAAATCGGAACGAAAAAAAGATCTTGATCTGAAAGGTTTTAGTTTGAAAGCATCCTTTCATCATCAATAACAGTGCTGATTTGAAGAATTCTTTTGTTATAAGAAATATTTTGCCATTGCTCTTTTAAAAATAGTTAAATATATATTTCGTTTATACTTCACTGACAGCAGTTGTTGTGTTGTAAAAAAAAAAGAAACTTTTGAGCAACTTTTTAGAAAAATTAGCAATTTTCAGGCAACTTTTTAAGAATTTTGGGGCAACTTTTGAGACATACCGCCTAAAGTGTGCGCGCATGGACTTGTGGGAAGAGCAGTCGTCAACAAACATGGCTGCCTCAGTTGCAGTTGTCGGTGCTGGAGTTTGTGGTCTTTCTACGGCCGTTTGCATTTTACAGAGAGACCCAACTGTCCGGGTTACGGTGATAGCGGATAAATTCTCTCCAGACACGTGCACGGATGGCGCTGCGGGGATCATTATGCCTTGGACCTCGGTGCAGCCACTTTATTTACAGAGGTGCGAATTGGGTAATACTAATACCCCGTGGGGGTTACTCCCTATAGTCGTCGTATTTTTTAGAGGGTTGAAATTGGCAGTCTAGTATTTTTTTAAGGGCTGAGAATACCTGATATTTTTAGGGGTAATCCTGGTTATAATAATGACGATACGCTCGCAAACTGCTATGAGGACAGTGTATTTGATGGATACGGCTAACAATAAATGGCATTTGACTTTATATTAATGAAGCACTGCATTTTATGCGCAGTATATAAATAAGAGAGGGTTTATTTTTGGGTAGCAAAATCTGAGGGCCAGGTATTTTTAGGGTATTTATTTAGGTTTTCCGACTAGCTCCCCTGACAACTTACATAGGGAGTACCCCTCCACTCAAGTTTATCAGTTACTGCCCCTTCCTCGCTCTATACAAATATTTGCACAGTAGACTTTTTTTGTGCATTTTATACACAATTTTTACGATATCTTTAATAAAACTTATAAAATATTTTCATTTTAACATTTCATTTACATTCCCATACAAAGTCTATATAACTTACTGTTACAGCCAGAATGAAATTCTGTACCCTGTTCATAATTGAATGGATTGCATTTATTAATTTAAGATGCTGATTGAAGTCTCCAAACTTGATTTCTCTTAACTTATTTTTTATAAGTTATCTTCCAAATCTCATTTAAGGTGGCTTAATATGCTTTTCATGTATTAAGTGCGTGCGCGGAAACCCCACACGTGTGCGACTTTCCTACTTTGGTATCTGAGTGCTCAAACTAGAAAGACTTAAGTGGGCTATGCATGTCCACTAATAAATATAATTATATAAAGTATATATATGATACAGTGTGTATATGTAGCTCTATTTGTTTGTAATTAGTATGTGAAGAGTATTTATACCCTGCAAATGACTTACTAAAAAAGTCATTAATAATAATTTTACATGTATACTAATACTATTAATAAAAGTTATTATTTAAAATTGTTTGTGACAACTTCATTTTTCTGTTATTTTGTGCCATAACAATGTTGGCAGGTCATTTGATCACAAGAAGGTGACAGTGACTGATTCATGGCAAATTGCTAAAGGTGTATGATGAATTTATTTAGACGATGGTTTCAGCAGACAAGGGAGTGGCTTCAACAGTTTTTGGACCAAGAGACAGC
>JAOBYE010565190.1:0-12607 GCA_025403585.1 Parazoanthus swiftii
TGCATCTGTTAAGTGCTCGCGATGACAGATATTTTTGCAATCTAAACAAACTTTCGCGTAGTGCAAACGGGGCCTTAGTATTACATTTATGGTTGGTATTACATTTATGGGTGCTACAGCAGTAAGTTTGCTCCCAAAAACAGTGCGACCTGTGCATTTGAGCATTAACGGTTATAGCATCTAAAGCACAAAAAACAGAAACAATTAGTAATGAGTCTTTGATTAAGTGAGTTGTTTCTACTGACTCTAAATTCATCCTTTCGATTAGATTTTATATAGATTACAAGTTGTACTATGTAGATTAGTTTCTACTATTTAACAAATTTTGGTTCAAGTTATATACAAAAAAATGCCTTAACTGAATAAAATTATTAAATTATCATGTAACTATCGACTTCAAGTTTATTGAGAATAGATAATTTTAAGTCTGATTGGGGCAAAAAAGCAAACAGATATTGTATCGTCTTTCCTAGAGTCACTAGCGTAGGAAGAAAAAAGGCTCTAACCTAAAACCGAGCATGCCTCAAAATTTTGCGATATACTGCCCAAAGCGCTAAATTTCTACAAAAGATGACAGAAGAGAAACGTTTACGCGAGTTTTCTCATTCTCTCTTGGAAGAGAATTAACTGGCCTTCAGACTCGGGACCAGGCCCTGCGCGACCAATTTTCTGACAATGATTGGGGTTAAAGCCAAAACAAATGATTTGCTGTGATCCTAAACGCAATTTCTGAAAGTTTGAAAGGAGGTTCTTCGGCTGAAAAAAAGCCATTGCCCATCGAAAAACATGTCTAAATCCACTACAAGTCCCCAACGAGATGGGAAAGTACTTGGCGCGCGTCACTTGCCCGGTTAATCCAGTATTGGCGATCGGGCGAGCGTTACTCAAACCCTGTTAATTATTAATTCGTGTTCTCAAGGACATTATTTGTATCCCGAAGCATTTTATTCGCGTCCCGAAGGATATTTTTGTTCGAATTCATGTGTGAGGACTGTTGCAAAAGTGAAAAGATTGACTTCCAGCTCTGACTTTACTGAGATGGACAACGAGGTCTGACACTACAAACAACTTCCTGAAATTTTGTTTGTTTGTAAGCAGTATTTATACAGGACCATCCAGTTTAGCACTGCTAGTTTAAATGGAGTCCTGATATACAGCACAATTCTTGTAGGGGAGGAGTTGACAGTCCACAACACCGGCATTAGCCTACTCCTTTCGACAAGTGTGTGGGTTCTTTTAAGGCGGCAGGAAAAGTAATTCTTTGCATTTGCTATATGGACACAACCTAACAACTGTACTAAGACGAAACCAGTAATACTTGAGACAAACAATGTGTTTCATTTCAGCTTAGACCAGTATAGGTTTCAGTGAAACGACTTTTAGCTTAGGGCTTGGGTTAACTTAGCAAGCAAAGAATTGCAGGCCATTTTCTTTTACCGAATAAAGTACGAATTGAAGTGAAGAAGTGAGGTTGAAGTATACACTGTTTCAGTGTTTTGAAATTATTACTGGCTCGAGTTAGGCTGCTTATGTAGCCTTTTGTTTTATATTACGACGTAAATGGTTGATCGCTGCAAAAAGAAAAACCGTTACGTTATAACACGCTGACGATTTTTGGTCAGCAAGGGAATAACCGTTTAATGTTTTGCATCACTGATGTCTCGTAAACTTTAAACGAACTGAGAAAATACAAGCAGTATAAATGCCCACACACTCTCGAATACAATATCTGCAAGCATGCCAAAATGAAATGCCACTGTAGTCAGTCTAAAGAAATTCTGTAAACCCGCCTGTCAATTTAACTGGGTGGATAACGAACCAACTTAAAAGAGCACTGAATCTGCACTTAAATCCACCAATCTTTCCCAAACTTTTTATTCCGGCTAATTCCGTGCATTATATTCTACTTATCTAAGACATGAAACCATACAAATCCCTTTCACAAAAACGTAATGAAGTAATCGTTAAAACACCTAAAAGAATTACATAGCTGATGTACAATAAAGGTCGTAGGCCAGGCAAAATGTTAGTTTGATGCGATCACCGACCCGCGTAGAATTATAATCGACACTGCGAACAAACTTTCTTGTTCAAAATCATTCCTACCAAAATGTCTAGGCTCATGTAGGTTTTAACTACCCACCTACCCCTCTCCTAAACCTAAACCTGAAGCTAACTAAAGCTAACGTAACCTTACTTCTAACCTTAATCTAAACTGGAGGGATAGGTGGGTATTTGCCAAGAAACTCACCCACTTAAAACAGCCCTGAATCTGCACTTCTTCCTTTAAGCTCCAAGTTATCTTTATAATCCTTTTAGGCACCATGAACTTGGAATTTTATGACCTTAAAATGGTCAGTTGATTTGCAACGCACATATCTGGGAACAAGCAATTTGGTTTCTGGTGTAATTAATGCAAATAGAATTATAAATGTTCCAGCGAATCGGGTTAGTCTGATCTTTCAGCTAAAGAGTACTAGTATCGTTTCTTTAGAAGTACAAATGTCTGTTTGGATATCTTTTACACCAGTATGGTCGTGTTCTGACCTTCAAAAGTTGGAAGTTTAGGGTTAGAAGCAAGGTTGGGTTAGGTTTAGCTTTAGGGGAGGAGTGGGTGGGTAACGAGATTGTGAAAACTGATGGGCCAATCAAAACATTGGCGACATCCACGTGAAAATGTTGCTCACAGTACAACGACAGTGACACTAATGTCAGTTTTGTAACAGCAATTTTTACTGCGGTCTGGTAGTTACAAACTGAAACAGGGATGATATCTGAGAATGCTATGGCAGCTTTATGATAATATTTAATGCAAATCGAAGTAACTGTAGCAGTCTAACAGCGTTGTAGTCTTAGAGAAAGTGATTGCAGTTTCAAGTTGGAGAGCTGATACAAGAATGTAAAGAAAGTACTTTCTGTCGGTTACTTAGCCATGTTACACGTATCCGTAAGTGCTATAGTATCAACGATGGCCCTATATGGCACTAGACCGCAAGACTGAGATATACCTACTCTTTTCAAAAAGTGGGCGAGAATTTCTATGTTTGCCTTGATAGCATTTCAAGAAGGTGGACGTTGCAGCGAAAGAATCTCTTCAACTCTTAGCAAGGTCGGGCAGTTGGGTTTGGTGCATTTGGCTGGTAGGGTCACACTAGCGTGACATCACTGTCAACTGACAATGCTCCGATAGCGATACAAACTAGCAACGCTGTTAGTAACATCGTTGTTACAGCACTGTAAGTTCACATTACCACTGCCATATCGTTACTTCCATTAGTGACGCTACAGTACTGCCATTGTTATCACCGTTACTGCGATTTTCATGACAATATTTCTATACCACTACCGTCACACCGCGTACTATAGAGTGTTGTTAAATACCAAAATGTGTCAACGCCAGTGTGGCAGTAGATTCAGCTGTCAGAATCTAGCTGTATAAGTCAACCTGCATTAACCATATGGACTACTTCAGACACAGATCTGTTCACAGACCCCATCGTTGTGTTTGGTAATATCAGTAGGGCAATCTACTGAAGAATTGCAATTAAAGGCGTTAATTGGAACAATACCTCTAAACAGTAAAAAAACCCTATGCGCAACAGGAAGACGAAAAAAACTCATCGACATACTATGTCATGAACTGTAATATTGTCATGAATTGTAATACCTGTCGTGAACTGAATAACGGTTGCCGTGAATACACCATTTTATTAATGCTAATTCTAGCTAGATCCACTTCTTAGAGTGGATTAAGTCATACTCGGTCAAATTTGGGCTCATTAATTCATTAAAATGACACTTTTTGGGAATGGATCTAGCGAAACTTTTCATTAGTAAAATGGTGTATTGTAATAAGGGTTGTCCCATGACTTGTAATAAGACCCTGTCGTAAATTGCATTAAATCTAGCTGTCAAAAATTGTAATAACGGTTGACATGAACAATAACTTATTTAATCCAGCTTCTTGCCTTTCCAAACTTTAATTTAGAACAAATATTCCATGTTTTAAACCCAAGGCAACCCGACGATGCATGTAAATAGATACTAGGTTTAGTAACAGTGAGGAGTTTGCATTTCTTGACATTAAATTTCATAGTGATTAGACGCCCAACGGTCTAAGGATAGTAGATCGCACTGCCACTATGTCATTAATAACCCTGTAACAATTCAAGTCGTCTACAAAGATCTGGACAGTGGTAATCTTGTCAGTTACTGCCGGTGCACTGTTAAAGTAGATGACGAACAGTACGGGCCTCAGAAAAGATCCATGTGGCACACCTGAACGAACAGGTTGCCAAGCTGAAACCTCCCCATCGATAACAGTTCTATTGCGACGGTTTGCCAAGTAACTACGAAACCACCGGAGCAGGTTGCCATTAATGCCAACAGAGTGCAGCTCTCTCAACAAACAGTTATACGATACCGAATCAAAGAGTCGTCCTTAGAAGAAATTATTATTGATCTTTGTACTAAGCTCAAGGATGATACAAATTTAGTTGTTTTGCGATACAATCGTTAATGCCAAGTTTAAGCGACTGTACTAATGTAGATTTTTCCCCTACTGCAACGCAAGTCGGCAGGAAAAGGTACGGTCTAAACCCAGAAGTCTCAGAATAACAGAAACTAGACCAAAAGTTGCAAGTTAAAGATTCGCCTGGGGCTCGCGACATCAGAAAAACAAATTTCACCTACCATGCCAATTTGCATACATATATAACGTATAATCAATGCAAGGTTGTAACCGTTTTATTCGGGGAAATTTTTTCTGTATTTTGATGTGTTGGTTAGGGAAGTATTATGGGTAAACAAACTCTATTGCAGGTTGTTCAAGGTCAAACCACAGCATGACAAAACATTATGGGCAAATAAAAACTTTCGTTTTATATTGTAAACACTCAAAATTTTAAAACATTTTACCTCAATATCTTCATCTGTAGGCAATGATACATTCCATTCTTTGCAACTGTCCCAACTTCCAAAATGGAGACAAAGCAATTTACTGTGTGAAAAGAACAAACAAATCAGCTAGAAAATGCTCAACCAACGTGAAAATGAAGGACTAGAAGTTTATGGAGGGTTCCGAACATTTTGCAGAAGGCTAACAAACGAAAATAATTATAGATTTACAACTACTGTTTCGTAGGTAATTTGGAAATTGCGAATGAGCTTTCAATTCTAACTGTATTACACAGTGGGGTAAGTGTCAGCTGACAGAGTTTAATTCGAAGTTTGCGGGATTTTCTTCAAAACTATAAGAAACACACAACTTCGGTTAACTACATTGTGTTTCTGATCGGAATTTTGTATACTTGCTGACCTCCTCCGTGAATGCAATATTTTTTGTGAACTGAAATTATA
Organism: Parazoanthus swiftii; assembly: GCA_025403585.1. Classification (NCBI taxonomy): domain Eukaryota; kingdom Metazoa; phylum Cnidaria; class Anthozoa; order Zoantharia; family Parazoanthidae; genus Parazoanthus; species Parazoanthus swiftii. Next base: position 5,359 of record JAOBYE010565190.1, read on the forward strand.
AACGGCCGGAACATGAGTTCTAAATGACTCAAATTATGATTGATCGCGCTTTTTGCACAGCTGGATCAGTTCTAGGTAATGGTCTGAGTACGCACTTGGCAGGCCAATGACAAAGAATATAGAAAGGTGCTGATTGCGATATTGTTTAAACCATTTACTCACTCTTCACCAGCTACCTCATTCTTGGCCATTGTTTTGCAGTCTAACAAATTGGTGTGTGTAACATTGTATATGTTAATTTGTATTTAGTATTATTATCGAGCCTCCATTTAAACCAGCATTAGCCATGAGCTGTGGGAAACATTGTGCTCATATATTAATAAAATTATCTCCTTACCAGCACCTTTGTTGTATTGTGTCTTTGGATAAAAATGGCAAATACTGGGGATTTATGAAGCAGAACGAAGCGATCAAAGACACAATACAACAAAGGTGCTGGTAAGGAGATTTATTATTATACGAGTCAAATGTTTCCCACAACTCATGCTTTAGCTGAATTGGAAATGTCATAGCTTATAAATAAATAAATAAATAAATAAATAAATAAATAAATAAATAAATAAATAAATAATAAATTAATTAATTAATTTATCAATAAACTGATTGAAATCTTGTTCCACAAAATAAATGTTGCTTCGAAATAAAATTTTGTATATTTTATCTCAAAACATGTTAATGTATTCTCAATGTGAAAATCTAAACAATCCAATGTGGCAAACGGAAATTGCCGCAGAGCATAAGAGGGTTGACCATTTTTTTATGAATTGCAAGTTAAAATTGAAATTTAGCTGTGATACTTGATTGACAACCAAGAGAGCAGATTAAAGCTCTTTCATTTTTTTCGATCTCCGATGTTATCTTGGATTCTGCGGTAGAACCCAATAGCTTGTAGCGTGGGCTCGAGTTCCCCGTATTGACTGCTGAACAGTTTAGCACAGAAAAAGCATTCTCTCACAGAAAGAAAGCTTTTTAAGTACTTTAAAGAGAACGATCAGATTTTTCTTAATGTTACTACATGCTGCTCGAAAAAGCGATAGTTGGGATCAAGGTAGCGTTTCAATCAACTCGATGGCGGCGCATTCACTGTTTTAGTTTATATACATAGCCTATCCTGGACCCGGCTTCGATAGAGATTTCGTGTTGGGAGGAGAAGAGTTTGTACCGCCATTCTGGTTTAGATATTCACTCTCCAGTGGTTTTGTAGCCAAACTCCACAAAATGTTTCGATTTGTATTTATGTTGGTTGTAAGCAAGCGTCACCCCCACAGAGTGTTTAGGCATAATTTAACACTTCAGGAAAATCAAGTTTATTAATCATTATCGCTTCTGTTGATAAATTCTTTCTACACTGTGTGAAGAAACAGTGAGAAGAGTCAAGCAGTATACTCTAAAGACACCCCCACCAGAACTAGCAATGCTGCTGGCCGAAAGTCAATCACATGCCACAACTTTCACTACCCTCTCTTTCCTTCTTGCTTCATCCTTGTAATTAGCTTGTGCTTCACGCTCGGCTCAGGACTTTGGCCCTTGTTACTTCATTCACAGAAATTGATTCTCAGAATCCAAGAAGACGCCGGAAATAAACAAAATTGAATGAAAGCTTGTTCTAAAGCCAACTTTAGAGTGCTCCTTTGTCAAAACTTGACAAAATCTCATTAAAAAGTCTCAGGCTGCAAAGCCACCAAACATTGCAAGAAAAATGCCTTTCTTTAAGCTTTTCCAATGAATTATGATCTCATGTGAACAGTGTTTTCATTGCAGACATTGTGGAGACATGGCAATATTACAAGGCCGCAACAACTGACCTTTTGTGATAAGCATAGGTACTTTTTAGTTAAACCAGTAAAACATTTAGGTTTCCTAGTGTTTTGTTTCCTTGTTTCTCCATTTTATTGACAAACCTGATTGTATCAAGAAATGGATACTGTTTTGAGTTTTAAGTAAAAAGTAAATAATTATAATACCAAATAAGGTAATTAATTGTGGTTACATGGCATAGTTGAAAACACCTGTTATCATCAGATTTCTTGCCATATTTTCAAAACTAATTTTGCTAAATTTCTGAGGACAACCTCTTTTGGTCATCAGTATAATTTGATAGATGAAACTGCGCATATTTGTATGGGTAATCAAATGGTGACGAGTGAAATTAGGAAATAATTTCACTTGCGTTTTGACAAAACGCAAGTGAAATTATTTTCTAATTTCACGAGTCTGTCATTTGGTTACCTTTTAATATCATGGGTGACAAATTACGCTCAAAATCGCCGGTGGATTTTTTACACTGTAATTTCACATATGAAATTATAAATTAACGCTGAAATTTCGCGCCAAAATTAAGGAGTAATTTGTCACCTATGATATTACAGGTAAAATACTTTTCTCGTAATACCATACTACATTCACCCAAACGTTCTTCTGAATGTAACAAAGAATTGCCCATGACAAAAACACACATGTACATGTATGCGTGTTTAACCCATTTGTCTTGACTCAACAGATCCATAATCAATTTGATATGGAGATGAAGCGGAGGTATACGTAAAGGGAATGTGCACAAACCAACTGAATTACAATATACTACCTGGGTATTTCATCCTGGGCTTTACAAGCAAAAAGCACTGCAGAAGGTGATAAAGCAGCCATGGTATGATTCATATGATTAGTAAGGTGCATTGGATGGTGTGTATTGGTATCATGGAACTCCACCTCTATGGAAGAAATATCGTCTTCATTGTGACACCGCACAATCCCCACAGAATTCCAAACCTAAAAAAGAAATTGAACACTTTCTGGACAAGTTATCCTAAATTATTCTAAATACAATACAATGCTTCTTAATGGAAACATCTTGGGACCTTAATTTCACTACTGCTTGTTGCTAATTGTATTCTTTATGCTTATATTAGAAGTTAGTAGAATAGTAGGTTGAACAATGTAAGAAAAAAAGAAGACTGTCCATAACACAGTAATAGGTAAATGTACAAAGTCGTGCAATTATAAACACTTAGGCAGATCACATTCGATCAATGTAACAACTAGTAGGATTATTTCTTACTCTAAAAAACAGTCAATTTCAAACTCGGACTACATACTAGGTATACGATGCAGATTAGATACAAGATGCAGAACTAGTAAAAAACCTGATCCGACCACATGCAGCAAAACGTTCGATTTTAGATTGTTGATGTCCTTTTTCTACTGTCTAAGAGCGTTTTTATGTGACGTCATCAAAATTCTAAAATCTAAACTGTTAGGGACGGACCATTAGATAATAAAGGGGGGTTGATGGGCAATTTTTTCTGCATGTTTTTTTTGGCCAAAAGTTTTGCCGGATATTTTTTTCGCAAATCTGATCATTTTTCTTACCGGAAATCATCTGCTGGATTTTTTTCGCTTGTGGAATCTGTGCTCGATTTTTTTGGCATTCGCCCACCCCCTCTCCCCATCAAACATGTAATGGTCCGTCCCTTACAAAGATTTACGTAGATGTGATGTTTTGTTTTTTGGTTAGAGTATTTTGAATATTTTGACAGTCTGACTCAGCATTTTTTTAAACACCATGAAAATCCATGTATTATGGCAAATTCAAAATTCTGTGACTTGATAAACCTTCAGAATTGATAATATAAGTGTTTGTAAGTAAATCCACTCCATTTGTTATGAACAAACAGTTTTGTTTGATAAACATATTTTTGCCGCTTTCTTGGTGTACCACTTCGGTACACCAGTATAGCCGCCGCACTCTAATTATAGTAAATAACTTAAGATATCGGTTACAGAATACCCAGCTATTCAAGCAGTTTGGTCACTTGTATATCTTCACCTGCTCTGCAAAAAACATTTAAAATCAGTTTATTTTCGGACACTTTTTTGTGTGAAAACGATCTAGCCACAATCTTCATTTTCTATCTTTCATTAAGATCGTTATCATGTCACTGCATTTTAGTCTTTGTAAGATCTGTTTACTTCTTAGGAAGTCACTTTTAAAGAAAGTCTTTTTCCTGATATCACGTTTACGTTTTCTACATCACGCGAAAGAAAATAATTCAAAAGAAAGTCTCAGAAGCGGTACAAAAATTAAAACATCTCAATGAAAAATAATGATTCTAGCTAAACTTGTTTATACGCATTTTCCATCATTTCTACATTTTTGAAAAACGCGAAGAGTTAAATGCGGTAGCTGTTTTGAAATGCGGGTGATGATGAGAAACTGATAAATGTTTTATTTGGCCAAAGCAAAGTTTACTGACATACCTCTAAACTTCAACAATTCTGAGACTTTAGCTGGAACTTAACACAGACTACTTTTCTATAAAGACAAAAATCGTAACCTGCAATAAAAAAGTTCACTGCAATGAAACTTAAGTTAAACTGAAACCTTAATTCTATTCAAAAATAAAAACTTCACTGAGAAAGGATATTCACCATGTCAATAACCAGTGCAGAGAATGTTAACTGTTGAGACTTCGACAGCGAAGAATATTCCAGACACTGCGTCAAAGTTTGAATTGAGCAACAAACTATTTGAATGAAATTAAATTGTGGTGAGCGTTTTGTATAACAGGGGAACATTTCCTACCGGGTTTGTTCACTTCAACCTTTCCAGTTGTTTTCATTTGTCGACATTTGACTTTGTAAAAATGCATTTTCTTCGTGTTTCAGAACACGCAACCTGTTGCGGTTGAAAATTTACAGCTGTAATAAGTGAATTCAGTCACATGTTTACAGGTATTCATTTACTAGTCGTTACAGCAACTCCAGTAAGTTCATGTGAAAGTAATTTCAAAACTGGTAAATCTGATTTCGAACTCGATATAGTTCATGTCTGAACTACAAAATAACCGACTATACGCAAGGACTTGTGTACATGTGTGCCACCCAGCTCAAGATCATCAGACGTTTGGAGTGGAGTGTGACAATATTCAGTATTATTTGAGTTTGTAAACCAATACTGATCTTGCGCCTCAGGTCAACGAAAACAATTGGTGAAAAGAAACCACTGAACTTATCTTCAATGTTGTCTGATTCCCTAAAAATATTACAAACTCACTCTTCGGCTGGGCTTTGATTCATCCTCCAGTCCCTCACTTAAATTATTCAAACTTTTGAGTGAACTTGTCTCCAGATGTCATTTTGGCAGCTCGAGGACAAAAAAGGGTTCAGATAGATGACACACAATGTAAGGTTGAGTCGAATCGTGGAGAAGAATTTAAGTTTACCATCGAACGTGATGCTGAGGGAGAGTAAGCCTTTTTGGACACCAACACGGTCAGACAGGAGAAAGGGTCATTGAAGAGGAAGGTGTACCTAAAAAACCCTCACACAGATCAGTACCTAAACTTGAAGTCAAATCACCCACAGGAGCCGAGTGTAGTCCGGACATAACTCCAAAGAGTTGAAACGGTGACCATCCCAGCGCAACAAGGAGGACGACAAAGTGTAAAGCAGTCCTCAGGATACCCGACCTGAGCCCTAAAGGCAGCTGAAAGTACTACAAGATATAGAACTGGCCAAGCGGACAGCGAGAAATCTGCCAAAAAACAATGGTGGTGGTCTCCTATGTCAGAGGTAATAAAAACACCGAGGAGTGGAGATCTACACGTGACTGAACTCACTTCCTGTAAACTTTCAACTGCAATGAGTCAGTAAGGTTTTCTAAACATTAAAAAATCTTTTTTCCAAATTTCAAAGTCGACAAAATTGGAAAGATCGCTTTTGCCCAGCCATCTCGAATTTTTATGGGTATCGGCAGGCGTTTGTTTGGCCAAACTCTCGGCGCTGTGAGACGGCTGAAATTACCTACTCTTTCTATCTTTAGTAAAACAGGTTTCCTTAAATTGGGTAGGAAAAACTTCCCCGTAATGCTCACCCACCACATAAATTTGATTTGAAGAAATTTTGTCAAAAGGAGGCTTTGCCACAGTGACTATTCTTACAGTAAACAGTAATATTTTATTTACAGTGTTTAACTTTGTTTTACAGTTTTAATTTCACCCGCAGATAGGTGAGCCTAATCGAGGCGGGGAAAAGAAAAAAAAATTTACAACTTTTAAGTCATGATATAAAAAAGAAAAAAAAGAAAAGTGAATACAAATTATATCAGAGTGTTTGTTTAGAGTTCATAGAGAAAAATTTTGAAAAGTATAAATATAAAGCATTTCAGCACTTGCTGAAATGCACAGACGGGTTTACACGTATAAGCTAAAAGATTTGAGAAAGTTATCTAATTAGTAAAAGAAAAGAAAGTTGACAGAGTTGCTAAGTCTATTTTATTTCGTGGATAATTTGGGTGATTTCAAGATAGTCGTCAGCTTTTGATAATAACTCCACAAGTCTATGTTTTAGTTTCTTTTGAAAAGTAAATTTAGATAAATTTCGGAAGTCAGAAGGCAGAGCATTCCATACTTTAGGTCCTGTTCTTAGAAATGAGTTGCGTACTTTTTCTAATTTAGAATGTTCAATATAAAAGTCATTTTTAGTTGAGGATCGGGTTGTGTAGTGATGAACATCAGTTGTTTTAAGGAATGAAGAGCTAATGTTCGAGGGGGCAATGTTATTAGTCACATCCCACATTATATTACACAGCCGATAAAAGTGGATGAAGGAAATAGGTAGGACATTGGAATCAATAAAGAGGGGGACAGCATGATCTCTAGTCTGTTTGAAATATATTAGGCGCAAAGCGCGCTTCTGTAGTACAAGTAGCTTGTTTATGTAGGTCTTGCATGCAGAGCCCCAAGCACAGATTCCGTAGTTAAGATAAGGAGTAATGAGAGCTTGATAAATTTTCAGAAGAGGGCTGAGGGGAATTGAGTGTCTCAGTCTAGCTAAAATGCCTAATGTCTTGCTGATTTTTTGACAAATGAGATCAATGTGTTTTTTCCAGGATAGATCAAAATCAATAAGGATCCCAAGGTATTTTACAAAGTTCTTCATTTCCAAGACTTGAGATTTATTAAGGATGGGATCATAGCCTTTGATAATAGGAAGATATGAAAGAAGCTTTTGATAAGGACGGAAAATCATATAATTTGATTTCTTAAAATGTAGGGTTAGTTTATTAGCCTGAAGCCATTTATTGACTTGTAGTAGCTCAGAATTTACTATCCTTTCAAGCTGGTGAAGGTTTCTGTGTGCATAGACGATACTAGTGTCATCGGCAAATAGATGGAAAGATAATTTTTTTGAAGAATTTACAATGTCATTGACATATAGTAGGAATAAGAGCGGGCCAAGGACTGAGCCT
>JAOBYE010565301.1:0-12607 GCA_025403585.1 Parazoanthus swiftii
TGAATGAATGAATGAATGAATGAATGAATGAATGAATGAATGAATGAATGAATGAATGAATGAATGAATGAATGAACTACGCAGAGCAACTTTAGCGCTTCAGTTGGCAGGCTACACGTATTGGAAACATAGCAAATGGTGTTAAGAAAGAAACAAGATCGACTGTTTTCGAAAGAAGGTAAAAGATATAACCTTAAATATGTCACAGAATGATGAAAGCAGGGGTTGTGACTACCAGCAAAACCGTTACTTTGCTCTGCGCATGATTGAGAAAGTGGCTTATTTAAACTCACATCTTTCCACGAAACCCGAGGCATCAGCCGTACAAACATCGCAATAAAATACGTAATACTATTTACAATTTTTGAAATTTGCCGCGATAAATAACTATATATAATGGCTCTTCATTGATCCAAAGGTACGATATACAACTACATTTCGATCGTTTTATGATGTTTGCTTGATTCCAAATAAATTCTCACGAAAATCAAAGTCTAACAGTTTAAGTTAAAGGAACTGCTTACCTCTCCAGTTCCACCTTTTAAGGTAGAACTTAAAAGATCACTTCTATCTCCTTGGCCACCTGAACCATTCCACGGCCTAGCTGGCCGCTTGTTGCACAGGGGGAATAAAAACCTGAAGTTTTCTGGCGAACACATTTGATTTTCGGTAGAGTTATCATTAGACTAGATAATTTGATATCTTTAAAAACAAAGCTCTTGCTCTTCAACAGGTCCTTGCTGGTTTCTCAACATTTGTTTATGAAAATCTTTGCTGGTCCAAGAAGCGCTGTAGCTACACAAGATACACGTCGATTCTATCGCAGACACTGTCCAAGAAACGTAGGCATGCACTGCAACCCAGCAAAACAAGCTTGAACAAAATGTCTTGTAGTTGACTTGCACAATAAAAAAACAAGCGTAATTCCTTAAAACTTTTGCTTCTCTGTAATTTTGCTATCAAGAATCATGACCCTAAATTTCTTAGAAAGCAATTAGCATAGCAAACCTGAAAGGAATTGATTTTTTTCATTTGTTTGCTGATCAAAAAGATCCGACCGCGCCCAAAGAAGAAGGTCCTACTAATTCTTCTGAGTTTTATAACAACTGATATATTTGTATCTTTGATCCTTAACTACATAAAATCGAAAAGACTTTTTTTGCTCTTCCATCCGCAAGGCAATACGGTCCTTCGGCCCAAATTCTTATATCAACAGTGAGGACGCGGACAACATTACAAGCACAGTCCCCACTCCCCTGAACGTTTTTAAAAATATCGTTGCCGGACAGAAGTATGGGGCAACTGGACTTTTCTTTCCAACTCAAATCCACTATGAAGTTTCTTTGACTTAAACTGTAAGGTGACTTACTATCGATAATCAAACTAACAAAAGAGTTTTCATTTAATAATAGTCAAACCTTTGCGATTTTATATCGTTATTTTCAGCTGCAAAAGTTTAAATCGCTGCTGGAGCAGTACTGTATTTAAGCCTAACTTGATGAATAAATGCGCCACTCAGTGTATGAATTGAAGGAAGCTTGCCAAACCACCCGATCTCCCGCCCCAAATGTGAAAATTATCCGGACCGGAGTCCTTTCAGTATTTCAAAAGTACCGTATACTAGAGTTTGGCATTTATTCCAAATCTGTCCACTGGCGGCTGAAAGTCTATAGCTATATGCAGTCTTTTTTCCACACTGTCTTCTAGTACGAACAGATTAACACTTGCTATTCTCCGAAAATATCCGAACAATTCCGAAAGTACCCGACGACTGACCCACCAGCATGAAAACGAGGCTAAGCGAACGAAGACCATCCGCACATGGACTGATGGAGGTCGAGATTTGGTGGTGAAGAGGGAAAATGCCGACCTATTTTCAGCGACCAGAGAACGCTCTGAAAAGAGCAAACGGTAGGTTCTGACGTATTTTCACGTTAGTATTTAGATCGGAAAAGATTTATTCTCTATTTCGTTGTATCTCAACCAGAAATCAAAAGTACACGTAATCAGATACGACCCGGCGTTCGAGATCGAAGTCGAAGAAGCTCAAAAAATTGATTCCCTTTTGTGAATTCCTCTGTCAGTAAATGATCAGTTCCTTTTCCGTGATTAGTAGTTCCCGAATCCAATAACAGGTAAATGGAAAACAGGGGTTCTTGCTGAACCGTGAGTGGTTCAAATGGTGATCAAACTACGTGTAGAACGGGAGTAAATCGCTCAGTGGATTGAATGGGACACTAATTTATACAACTATAAATTTCAAAATAGCTTCATCTGAAGTTTTGTTATAATTATGTGAGGTTTCCTTTTTGATTCAGATACGTTGGAGAGTTTTCAGAACAAATTTCTTCCACGATATTAGTTGTACTGATTTCTTTTTACCACGATTTTTAAAAGTTCAATCAACAATCCGCCGTCCGTCTTGAATTTAGGCAATAAAGAAATGGCAGCTTGATATCGATCAAATGGACGACTCAACACATTTCGTTGATATAAATTTAAAAATATTTCACACAGAAAACTTGCTTTTGATGAACATGATAAGTTCTAAGGCTAAAACTTTGTCAGGGGTCCAGAGTTTACATGTACCTATAGTAGATCAATGGTTCAAGTGGCCAGTTGCAGTTCAGAGCATTGACAGAGTTATTTCAGAGATCTCCCAAGAGTGTGTGCGAGGTTAGCGCAGTTGGTAAGATCTCCGACTGCCAACCAGAGGGTCCCGGGTTCAATCCCCAGCCTGGTCGAGGGTTGAAATTTGGGCAACCTTCTTTCGCCACACCGTCCGTGGACAGGGACTTTAAGCCTTTGTTCTAGTCTCTCAACATACTGGGGGCTTAAAAGAACCCACACCCTCGTCGATAATAGTAGGCTAATGCCGGTGTTGTGGTCGGCTAATAATCCTCACAGTGAGGAGGGGCAGTAAAAGGGAAATAAATAAAATAAGAGATCTTGTTTTGCTACACCATCTATAGAGCCAGCTTTTAAATTACCTATTCCCCCTTTCAAATTCCCAATTAGGGAGGCATGGGAATTGTTCACATGACTGTGGTATGTCCCAGATGTTGTCTAGGGGGAGGAGAAGGTTGAAGTGTCGATTTGATCTGTTGATAATGGTGTTGTAAGCAACTTTTTGTTGATTACAGCCCACTAAAATATGTGTCTCTGTTTGGCTTAATTTTAAAATTACATTCCAAGAAAAATAATGGAAAACCCAAAAAAGTGCTTGTGGAAAGATATAGTTTTCAAAGTGTGATGGTGTACAAATTCTGGGTACAGATAATCAGTTGTGAACCCATTCATTCCAGAAATTGCCATATGATGAGTTCTTTTTTTCTCATTACTTGTGTCCATACATTTTATGTTAGTAAATTGGGAGACTCTGGAGTTTAAGATTGTTGATCAATAAATATAATTTGTTTTTTTTCGCAAAACTAACCAACATCAAATATATTGATATTTTGTAAGAAGAAGCTGATAAGCTTTCTAGTAGTTAAAGGCTTAAATGTTGCCTAAAGTTGAATTTACCATCATCAAATTATTTTTGTCACAGAGTTCATTAAAGTAGGTGAAAAGGAGCCAGCTCTAGACGTCCTTTACGATGTGATCAAGAGCAAGAAACACAGGACATGGCAAAATAAAATTCATGAGCCGATCCTGTTCAAGTACCTTGAGCTGTGTGTTGACCTGCGACGTAGCCATGTGGCAAAGGAGGGGTTGTACCAGTACAAGCTGATCTGCCAGCAAGTCAATATCGCATCACTGGAGGATGTTATTCGCTACTTTCTCAAATTGGCTGAAGAAAGAGCTGAGAATGCTCGCCAGCAGGCACGTGAGCAGGTCATGGATGAGGTTGTGGATTTGGATGAAATCCAGACACCTGAAAGGTTAGTGGATTTTATTTTGAAAACCAGTCCTGAAAGAATGGGGTTTTCATAGAGTTTTGAGTTTTGAAAAGTAGTAGTCCTGGAAACTTTTTTTTTTTTTTGGCACAAGCTGCTCAGTCTAGTGACTAGAAGAATACACTGGTCTGACAAAAATGTCAAGGACAATCAGCGAAATTTAAACTTTGTGTTACCTTCTCCCAGTCAACCTTTCTACCATGTGTGACTCATCCATAATGGCCATTAACCCTCGTTGCCTCCTTGAAATCAGTTTTTAAAACTCCCCACAGACTCAAACAGCAGCCAGCAACTGTTTTGGTAACATGGGAAATATTCTTGATTTCCAGTTCAGCACAAGTGAGGTCAAGACAACTTGCCTCAGTGGTTCTCAAATAAAATTAGTCGACAGGTTAGCACAAAAATAAAAGATATGCTACAATTTGTTCTTGAATGAGGTTCACTTCCAACTTCATTGAAAATATTCCTTGCCAAATCGAGCTCATGAAAGATTAAACTCTTTCCAAACAAGATTGGCAAGATGTCGAGTACATTGTCGGCTCTACCTCGGTGGAAAAACCCACTACTAACGTCAGACTGGGTTCACCAGTGGTGAAGGCAATAAATGGCCCCCACAATATTGATACGTTGCACTCTTTTTCTCATAGATTGAAAATAATGCTTTATGGGAGGTAAATTAAACATTTCAGGTCAATGTATGAAGTTAACCAGATGTCAAGCACGTTAATGACATCAAATCACCTCCCATAACTGAAGTAAATTTTGAAGAGTACGAGTGTATGTATGCACCGTATCGCTATGGCTATAGAACGAGGCTTCATTGCTCACTCTGCGACATCATTTGTGCACCTATCATGGAACCCTGTGACGTCAGTTGTGAGGTTTTTACACCGGGGATGACCCACATTGTCAGTGTTAGAAGTGGTGTTCGGTACTAAAAACTCCAGTTGTTGAATACTGCTGATTGAAACCAGTAGCTGTACATGTTATGCAGTTTTAAATTTGACTAATGTGATCATTTTATCCCAAAGTGTTCTGTTGAGCTTTGTGAGTGGTGAAGACACCCAGGATAGAACCGATCGAGTGATGCTGACACCATGGGTGAAGTTTCTGTGGGAGGCATATCGCAACACGCTGGAACTACTTCGCAACAATGCTAGAGTGGAAAGACTCTACCATGAGACAGCTCAGCAAGGTGTGCTATTGTTTTGTAGCTTTGACATTCAAGAATATTTTATGAACAATGCTTAAACTACTGGATATGTAGAGGATGAAATAGTATGAAGTTATGAAATTAATATAATTTCCCTCTAATTTTCATATATTTGAAAAACTGAAGATATCTGAAAGTAACAATCCCCCAAGAGTACTGTCAATTTTCAGAGGCTGCTTACAGAAACCCGAAAGTAACAACCCCCTGAAAGTAAATGACTCCCTGAAAGTAACAACCCAGTGACACTGGCCCTAACAATTCTTAAAAGCTAAAAATGTGCTAGAACTCATACATGAAATAATTTGATACATGATGACGATATTCTAGATAATAGTACATAACTTCATCCCCCCCCCTTAATGTAAACTCCTGTATTGTACCACCGGCTTCAAGAAGGGAATATAATCATTCGTGCCAAAGTCACTAGACAATTGAGAGGGCACTTGAAGGAATTTGGGTTCAAAGTGGAGTGCCTGAGATTAAATTTCCATGCATATACAAAGTTACCATGGTAATAAAAGTCCACAAAACACAGTGCGAAGAATGCCGAGATAAGATCACCAAACTCAAAACTAGGAGGGAGGATGGCATCGTGTAATAATAACACAGTAAAGAAGCCATGACTTTCCCAAATGTTAAGCTTTGTCATGCTTATTCTTGAGGTTACTTTATAAGCAAAATTTGGTATCTGAAAGTATTGACCCCCAAAATAACAACCCCCAGAAAGTAATGTCGTCCAAGGGCTGCTTAAACTGAAAGTAACAACAGTTGTTACTTTTGGAATTCTATGGTAACTCAGCAAGGAATACTAAATATTGTAACAGTTCTATCTTTTGTCTTGTATTGTAGCTTTCAAGTTTTGCCTGAAGTATACCCGGAGGACAGAGTTTCGCAAGTTGTGTGACAATGTGAGTGCATCTTAGATTGATTGCAAGCACTTCTGTGTGTTTTTTCTTCAAGATATGATTGTCAATTTTTACAACATCTTACCAAGAAAAATAACAACAGTACCACATCTTTCATTTTTCCAAAAATGATTGCAAGCACTTACTTCTTGCTCTGGTGAATTGTTTGGTACTGATATCACTATATCCTACAAACAAATTGTCTTCCTATAATGCTGTAGTGTTAAATTATATGCTTGCATGTCAACATAAGGTTTTCTTAAAACTGGGTAATTACATGATACTGGCACAAACTAAGTCTTGTACAAGCTCAGCTGGTGCAGAGTACACGAAATTACACAATTCAAGGATGAAATTTGTGAATGTTTACACGAAATCAGTATGAACTTTGTGTAATACTGTATACTTTCAAATAGAAGCCCCTCCCAAGTATAAGCTCTCCCAAGTATAAGTCCCCGAATTCCTTGCAATTAATATATAAGACCCCCCTGAATTTTAACCCATGGGCTTATAATATGAAGGGGTCTCATAGTAATCTTTGAAGAACTGAAAAAATGCAATGAAGATAGCTTTATGTAGCTCTGCTGTTTTGTTCAAACATGGTTAATTAGACCACTGCCAGTGTTTCACAGGCTGAAGACAATTAAAATGACTGTTTAAGGTGTTAATGAGTGGCTAGGTGTACTGTCATGTTTAAAATTAAAGATTTTGGGACACAATGACTCAATCCGGTTATAATCTCAAACATTTTTGAAATGTGGAATTCTGTCCAAGTTGAAGCCCACCTCTGAAAAATGCATTGAAAGCTTTTAGCCTGTGGGGTTATGTTGGGTTATATTCTGAAGTTTGTGGTCTGCTGACATGTCTGCTGACATGTTTCATGCTGTTACACAAACCTAAGGCTTGTTTTGCAATTAAAAGGGATGACTATCTCAGACCAGTGTTAATTTCTCTCCTGTAATTATGTCTGTTGTGGAAAAATCTCATTTTGTGCATGATTGTATGAATTTGTTTTGTGATTACATTTATAAAACTGCCAGACCGGCCTGAGTTTTTTATTCCTGTTAAGCACCCAGATTTTAACTGGTCCAAGATTTTTATGTAACCCCAAGTTGTTATTTTGGAGGTCCACTCAGTTGCAGACTGAGATTTGTGTGGATACCAGTTTGAGGTCCTACTGGTATGAGTTATATGTGGTACCAGTCTCGCTTAGTCACCAACAACAAAAACAACTACAACAACAATTTTTTTATTGTGTCCATAAATTACGCAAACATTATAAAATATTCAGACACTGGCCCTAACAATTCTTAAAAGCTAAAAATGTGCTAGAACTCATACATGAAATAATTTGATACATGATGACGATATCCTAGATAATAGTACATAACTTCATCCTTGTTTTTTTTCTGCTTGTACAATTGTAACCAGGAAGAAAGGATTGTGCTGTGGGGAATGTGCTGTTTGAATAAACTAGAAGTGTTTTTGAGAAAATCTCACTTGCTCAGCAGTTTAAATTTTGTTTTGCCAACTGTTTGAAAACATTTCTAACTTTGTTTATAGTTGAGGAACCATTTGATGAATGCAATGAAGCACCAAGGCCAGCCAAATGCCATCAACTTGAACAATCCTGAAACTTCACAGTTTCACCTTGAAACACGGCTTGCACAGCTGGAAAGTGCCATCAGCATGGAATTGTGGCAGGTAACTTGTTTATTGGTGGAAGACTAAATTCAAACAGTAGTCATTGCTGTCATTCAGTTGAATTGAAGAGAGGTCAACATGGAATGGTGTTCTGGTAATTGATTTATTGGCAGTATATACTAATTCACACAGCAGCCAGGTCACTCAGATGAATAGAGAGGCAAGCATGAAACTGTAGCATTTAACTGGCTTATTAGCAGAAAATTGATTCACATGACAGTCAGACCATTCATGATAGTTGAATTACAGTTAAGAGATCTAGAGGAAAGCATTGGACTGTGGCAGGTAACTGGCTTATAATTGGCAGTAAATTGTGCACACGGCAATCAGGTCGTTCAGTTGAGTTACAGTAGAGAGATGCAGAGGCAAGTGAAGAATTTTCTCAGTAGCTGGCTTATTGTAAGTGAATTGATTCACACAGCAGTCAGATTTCAATTGATTTAAAGAGGGGTCAACAAGGAAATGGTGCCAGCTACTTGTAACTAGTAAAGCTGTTAGCAGTACTCAATATAACAAGTTCTCATTGTTCAAAACTTCATTGTATTGGAACCCTGTCTGTATAAAAGCAATACAAAATAAAGCTTGTAAGCAGCAAAGACAGACTTAGACAAAGAGCTTTTTGTCATAGCTTAAAGAGATTGAAGACTGGTTGCTAAATAATGGGTTTTGGTTAGGAGTGGTAGAAGTATGACACAAAATAAGGCACATTGACTACATAGGGAAACATTTTAGTCACAGAAGAAATAAGAAACAAGTGAGTAATGTTTGTCCAAGCCAATCTTGCCATTGTACTTGGGTGATATGGCTGATAGTTATTTAGTCTTCTCTCTGAAAAGCATCTGTGGTAGATTATTTGGATTAATTCAATCTGTGGTATTGCCCACTTACACCCCTATGACAGAATTGTCCAAGAACTTGTCTTTGAAGGGAAATTATGAAAAAGAATATGAAATTGACAGTAGAAAAGTTTGCCCTTTTGAAAAGGGGGAGTAATTCGATGAGTCAAAATTCAAGATCAATTACGTCACAATTGCTGTTATCTATGTTGCAGTTTTGAAATGTTCAACATTGAATCATAGCAGCACAGTACTGTAATTGGTAAAGATTCACAGATATTTTGAGAATTTTTGGAGATACATGTAATTTGAGATGAAAAGTGATGTGGGGTGTTAATTTTTGAAGGAATTTTCAAATTTTTCAATATTAAATGGAAGAATCCCTGTTCGTATGCTACATGTATCTGAGGAGTGGCACTTGCTGACTTAGGGGAAGTATTTGTTGTGTTCTGTAAACTTTCTGCCCTTCTAATTATCTCCTAAAAATTCTCTGTCTTAAACTATTTTTTATTTGCATTGGCGGCATTCATGATTGAGCTGTTGGGCTTTGCACAGCCTTTTACAGTAACAGACTGATTGTAAGTTGCTAAACATAGCTGTCTGACATTGTTTTGTGGTTTTTGCAGGAAGCTTTCAAGGCAGTAGAGGATGTTTATGGTCTGATGCAGCTTTCAAAGAAGTCCCCCAAACCACAGGTGATGGCTAATTACTACCAGAAGGTTGCGCTGTGCTTTTGGAAAGCAAATAATTACTTGTTCCATGCTGCTGCCCTTCATCGACTTTTCATCTTGTCCAGAGAACAGAAAAAGACAATCACACCAGAAGAAGTTCAAAAGTAAGCATTCCTAGCTTGAAGGAGTTTGTCAAATGAATGAGATAAAAAATGAATGTTGGCTAATATTCTTATTTTCCCTCAGTCTCCTAAAGTAAAATTTGGAGATGCCAAAATTTTCTCTTGTTTTACTTGTGAGACTCGTAGAATTTGGCTCAGTGTCCTGGTCGTATAAGAGAGATGTGATATCTTGACAAATAGCAATTTATGTAGTTACACAGTCACCCTTTCAGCTGTTTCAGAAGCATACTCAGACCACCGTAGATAGCACAGTGTCATTTCCAAGCAGCTGTGTAGGCCCTTAGAAAATAAGATCTGTGATGTGGTCAGAGATTTTCTTTGAAGAAGCAGTCTCAAAAAGCATAATTTGTGATTCATAAAATGACAGAAAAATATTAGTAATTAGTATTAATTGTGATGTAGATCTCCCTTTTTCCTTGACAGAATAAGATAGGTATAACCTTGTGTGCATCAAGATTTTGTGCCTTCAAAACTCATTGCCCATGTCTCAGTTTCAACTTCCAAAATACAGATTTAGTATACACACAGTGCTGAAGTTAGTAGGTATAAAGTGAAATCGGGAGGACTTGGAACTTCGAGAAGGGAAATTACATGTATACAAAGCGTTTTCAAAGCAGTCATTTTATCATACTATATCAAGAAATGGGATGCGTTTTAATATTTCTTATTACCTAATGGTTTTCATGAAGGAATTTTAAGTTTCTTTAACTTTTACTGTAAATTAATATACATGTAATTAATATAAAGTTTTGGTGTGATGGTTTTAAAAGCATGTTGTAAACTTGAGTTTTCAGTATTGTATTGCAAATCAAGTCATGAATAAAACTTGTTGTTGTAACCCATATTCAGCTTACATGAAGTCGCCAATGCAGAAAAAACAGTTTTTTAGAACTAGTCTTCTACTGGTGGTTGGTTTAGTTGAAAAGTTCTAAACTGTCGCAGATGATGATCCTGATAAGTCCAAATGTCCACCATGTAATGCGGACTACCAACTTATCATCACCCATAAACTGATGTGACAGCAATTTGGAGTAGCTGCAAAAAATAGATATTAGATTAAAATCCTATTCATCAATGCATCGGGCTCAAGAAAACAAACAAAACTAATAAACAACAGAGTCTATGCAGGCCCATAGGCAGGGGGGTGCGCAGGGTGCCTATGCACCCCCCCACAGACCCAAAAAGGTCCGCACTTGGAGTTTTAAGAAGATGATGAAGAAGTCCAAATAGGTTTATTGTAACAGTTGGTGTTAACGTAAATCGAAACGACTAAAAAAAACGGCCATAAGTGTGCTTGTCCCATAAATTTGGCTTTTTAAGAGTCCAAGTTTACGAAATTTGCACCCCCCCCCCCCCGACAAAAATCCTGGCTACGGGCCTGTCTATGGGAAGATAAATCAGGCAGTATCTTGAAAAAGCAGTTTTACTTTATCATTATTTTTAGGTTTGAGTTAAAACCTCCAATTAAGTATGTTGGGCAAAACTGCTGTGCTTGAAAATGATTTCTTTACTTAAAGTTTTCAGATTTTTAGTCCTCAAAATACCACGCTGAAAATATTTTTGTTTCATGTAATTTTGTTAATAATAAAAGTAATCTTTGTTTCTATGTATTCAATGCAAAGAATGTTCTTAATTATTATTGTCATCCAATTAGTCTGAAATATAAGACTCACTTGTTCCATTGTTGCCCTTCTCTTGCAAAAGTGTTACTAACTAAAGGTAAATTTACTGGATTAGCTAATTACTTTCCATAATAATAATCATTGACAATATAAATAAGAACTAATGCTATGACATAACATGTCTGCCATCTTGGATTTTACGAAAACTTTATTTTGGAAAAAAAGCAGTAAACATGTAATTACAGCCTCAAATAGGAAAATAATACAAAATAAAATGAAAAATAGAAAATGGAACAATTTTGTTATAAAAAATCCTGTTTTCAATTTGCATAATTAATTCTGTAAAAATTATAAGTAATGACATCATCCAATTATCGTCATAATGGGCCTACATGAACTGAGGGTTTCATTTTGATTGCTTCAAAGCTACAGATTTAAGGTCTAAAAAGTCTTGGGGAGGGGTCCATTTGACCCCCCCCCTCCCTCCCTGGACATTTGAGGATTAAGAGGAAGAAACTAGGTAGACAGTTAGGGAAGTGAATCATTTTAATTTTTTTATCATAAACTTTTGTATTGCAACCGTAGGATGTCGACGCGTGTACTGTTGGCAACCCTGGCAATACCAATATCTGTTTCTCTGAGTGAAACTGAGAAATTTATGGAGTTGGATGAGATTGCTAGAGACAAAGCCAAGCGACTGTCCAACTTGCTCAATCTACAAACCATCCCAACAAGAGCAGGTCTTTTGAAAGATCTGGTAAGGTCACGCTAGTTAAATGAGTTGTTTTATGGGAAGTTTTTGTTCAAAATACTGAACCACAAAATGCAAAGTATGCCAGTTTTGATGAGGATTTTGTACCTCCCAAAATCGTTGCCAGCTGACCATGGCCATTGTCCAGAGGGTGACTATGACTGACCATTCGGGATTTTAAAATTCAATCATGGCAGAGTTAATAAGGTTTCTGGGCAACTCCTCACCTACCCCTCCACTGAACCTAAGACCAACCCTAACCTGAGGGGGGGTGGTAGGTGGGTACTTTAGTCCTGCTGAGCATGGCCTATGGCACACTCTCTGGAAAGCAGAAAGAAATGAATCTTTCTGAACCGAACCGAAAGAAAAACCTCTTGTTTGTTTCCCTTAGTTCTGACTAACTTTTTTAAGTTTCAACCCGCAACCCACTCTCCCCCATTCTTTAACCTCGTATTTTTGTCTTGTTGACATTGACCAATGATTTCAAACTCAAATATACATGTACATCAAACGCCAAATTTGATGCTATTTTGAACAAGAAATCTGACTGTATAAGCCCCCTTCCTTTAACATGTCGATCCAGAACCTCTTTAACCCTATTGTACCTGGGCTTTTTGGGGGTTCCTGGGACTGGGGGGGGGGGCAGAAAGTGCCCGCAGCCCATTACTCTGAAACTATTCAACATATCGGAATGAAATTTGGTAGGTTAATAGAGAATCGCAAATCAATTAAATTGATGTAACTTAATTGACACGTGACGTCATAAATGTAAAAATTTTGCATTTCTATCAAATTTTACTGATCGGAAACAAAAACATTTAGGA
>JAOBYE010565412.1:0-12606 GCA_025403585.1 Parazoanthus swiftii
TTAGAAACTGTGAAGGTTGGGGGGGTGGGGTGGGGGAGTGAAGCCTTCGTCCCTCTCTGCAATCCCTTCAGTGTTGTTAAAGCAGGCCCGTATGCAGGGGGGGTTCGCACCCCCCACGGACCCAAAACGGTCCGCATTTGGAGGTTTAGGAAGACTATGAAGAAGCCCGAATAGGTTTATCGTAACAGTTGGTGCTACCGTAAATCGAAACGGCTAAAAAAACGGCCATAAGTGTGTTTGTCCCATAAACTTGGCCTTTGAGAGTCCAAGTTTACGAAATTTGCACCCCCCCCGACAAAAATCCTGCCTACGGGCTTGTTAAAGGCACCCTGCTTATGTACAATTCAGGTTGTCAAAAATGTCTGATTATTAACATTACTTCATTTTCAAGATGCAGTGCAGAGACGGTATATTGGCATGTTACTGGCTGTCCTGTTCTTACATTTGTTCTTGATGTTTTCAAGCAGAAAAATGAGGTAATCTACAATGCTGCCACCTCGCAGCTGAGGCTAAGAGGCCCCAGTGATAGACAGAAACACTCATACTTTTTCAGGTTTTGGAAATAAAGGAAGGAAGTTATCCCATTTTTGTCTTTCTTTTGTCGGTCAATACGGATTACGAGTTTTAAAAGCAGGATGTAATTGAATTCCTTTTAGCCTCTAGGGATATATTACAGGGAAAAATTTAAGGGTTAAAAAATCAGGATTCTTGTAATGGCAACTTATTAACATCTCCTTCAAAACTGCATTTACACTTTGTTCCAAATATTTAGTTTTTGTCTTGCTCGTTGGCACTTAGCGATAGCTAAGTAAAGGCGGCTGCATTGGAGGCTAAGTAGTACTAGTTAGGAATCAATTAATTTGAGAACCTTTCACGAGTTTGTTTGCCTTGTTGTTATTAACGTCATTCAATGTTTATTTTTGTTTGTTTATTGAAGTCTTTTCCTTTCAGTTGGATGTTGAATGTTCAGTATTGTTTATTTGTTCAACAGAATTGATATAATTACTTTGGCATTGTGGATGCTCTTGCTAGCTGTTGTTGCGTTCTGGTAAGATAATTCAGCTTTTGTTTTGCTTTATGCTTTTATTTGTATTTTACTGTGTTAAAAAGGAAAGTTACTCTTGTTTATTGTGTATGGGGTGAGGTTTGGCTTGGGACGTTTTGTTACTCAAAGGTTTTTGTTATGATAACAACAACAATAGTAATGATAATCAATAATAATTACAATAACAGTAATGATATAATGATGCTAAATATGATGATCAAGATGATGATGATGATGATGATGGTTATGAAGATGAGGTATTTCAAAACCAGTGCTGCAGTCAAAGGCTGAAACACATTAAGTGAAATAATATGACAATATATTTCGGCTTTCGACGTTTTGGTTTGTTTTTGTAAAATTAGCAGTTTATAACAAAGATTTCTGGGACCGTTCAGATCCTGTTTTTATTTCTTGAGAGAATAAAACGCATTTCAACGACGCGAACAGAACCTAACTGAATTTTCTTAAAGTTATGTTTACATGCATTCATTTAACGCGAAATTCCGTGAGGTGTACGTTCACTTAAATTTACTGAATGCGAATTTGCTAGCGCAATAGCAGCAACATCCAACAACAGAACTCGAGGTTTAACACGGTAAAATGGGAAGACAGAAAGACAATGGACCCGTTATACGAGAAAGTAGAAGTAGCCTTTCCTCTTTGTGATAACGATCGTCGCATTAGCGATAAAATCAATATTGAATCACAATGTGTCGACTGACTCTGATGGAGAGGTAGATGACTTATAGCGACGCTGTGAAACAGTGTGATTTTAATTAACAATCACGAAAGTTAAGGTGAATAGAGTCAAGGTGAAGCTTTGAAATTCGCTTTGATAACGTGCACTGTTAATCAGGGTTCGTACAGGTCCTGGAAAGTCCTGGAAAATCAAAAAGTTAAATGCAGGCCTGGAAAACCTGGAAACACAGTGACGGTCCTGGAAAGCCCTAGAAAATTCGCTTTTTCTTTTTCAGTAAATAATTATCTATTGAACATTTGTCACCTACATTTTCGCGGATGTTGTGGACGAGGAATAAACGTGAAAAGCATCGCAAAAATCCCGTACTGTCTGCGAGCGTCAGCACTTCAGTTGTTACAACAGTGACAATAAAAGGTCACAGCTATTGCTCCATAATTCAAATTTGTTGCAAATTGCTACATGGTTGCTTTAGTGGTTGTTTTGACGTTTTCAGTCCCTGGATTTTTGTAAATATTAAACTTGAAACTCCTGGAAATGTCCTGGAATTTTAGTTGGCCGTTAGTGTACGAACCCTGGTTAATTAAATCCTATGATAGAATATGCTGCACTTTAAAAAGTCTGTCCTTGTCTAATACAAACAGGAGGAAAGAGTTTTCCATCTCTTTCAGTAGCACGGAAGTATGTCTTTTGACTTTAGTGCACGATGCTGATGTGAATCTCAACTTTCTTTACAAACCAGGTGTAGTCCGAGGGAGATGTGCAGGGCCCTACAGGTTATCAGTGTGGCATGTGTGTCTCTAGTCCTCTGCACCACTTTTTATCTACTGTGTCGGTATGTGTTGCCGAGGCGGCGGTTGAAACGTAAAAGGTTAGCATTATGCCAATTTTTAAAAGAGTGTACGAAAGTTGCGTAAAGGCGTGACATAATGAGATAAGCTTAGAAAAATAGCCACGATTGTTTCTTAACATGATGACCAAAAAACGCTCCCGCAATGAGAAGTTTGTAAAAGCTAACCGAACGTGTAAGATATCAATTTATTGTAAATATAAGCTGTAAAAAAACAATATTGTGACACTTATTTTTTGAAATGTTCTACCTTTTCAACAAAAAGTTTTTATCAGTTAAAACATTTCCTTTTAAATTCATAGGTTGCACTTCAGTCCGGATTCGTCGCATTCGCTCTCAACTAGCCGGTTGTCATCCTCAGACATCTCAGTTTTGGACCAAACAAACACAGAACTAGAGGTGGGTTGGTCATATTGTGTGTTACTAAACCGGGGTCCTTGCTGTTCCTGAAAGATCTTGCTTAACACTACGCAGTTTTGCTTTTTTAGAATACCCCCTCCTTGACCATAGTTCGCACAGGCCTTGAAAAGTTCTTGAAAACGGAGCAGTCCTTGAAAACTCCTTGAATTTTGAAGTTTTAGCTTTTGTCCTTGAAAAGTCCTTGAATTGTTTCGAAAACTCCTTGAAAATTTGCAAATATCCTTGAATTTTTGTTTGAACAAAAGCCGGTTATATAGGTAGCTTTTTGACAACTTATCCTACTTTTTGTATTTTTTTATTATAAAAAATTATAATCGAGGAAAGACAATGTCGATGAAGTAGTATACTCTAATTCGTGGCATTACTCAGGCGTTGAAAATAATGTTCCCAGTGTGATCTGGGTAATTTCCAAGAATTTGTTGGGTCTGAAATAATTGATACCCCCTCTAGGAAGTATTAGTTGCACGAGGTCGCGGGGTTTTGTTTTCGTTCGATCGTACAAGTAACGTGGGAGATACTCCTTGAAAAAGTGTCAGATGTACTTGAAAAGTCCTTGAATTTTTTGAGGAAATTTTTGTATGAACCGTGTTGACGTATTTAAAGTTGAACCCAACAACGCCCAGTCGGTAGACTGTTTCATCATAGTGTCACAGTTTTACTTACTTTAAATTTTGCACCAAAGTCTTCTACAACTATTTGGAACTTTAACGGAATAATGTTGTTGATCTACATAATTCATAAGATGAGTGACACTATTTTTTGATTAACACGCGTCAATGCAATGTGGACTTGAAGCAGGCCAAAATAAAATGAAAACCAACTGAATTGAATAACAACCAAATTGTTTGTAAATTCAAATAAGCCAAGTGAAGCTGAAACGAAACTAATTTGGACAATCCCAAGTTGAAATAGGAGTGATTTTGTTTGTTTTCTACAACCTGTGAAATATGGCGATTTAGTGTAAGGTATCTAAAACAGCTAGGATCTTTTAGCTGGTACATTTTGATTAAAATTAACCCAGATTTGGTGCTTTTAGGGATAAGAAAAACTAAATAAGGTGTTAATGCCAGTTGTATTTTATTTCCTATTCCACTTTCACTGCGACGGTATAAAATATTGTTCATTAAAACTCATGTTTATTTTAAACTGTATGATGGTTACGTGACAGTTTTCAACAGTATTAATAGTTTGTTTCCGCTACTGATAGGAGAAAAAGCCGCTTTCTGTTAAAGAGAATATTGATTGGAGCCTTAGTGCCATGACTTTGACCTCGGATTCGTATCAACCAAGAATGCCTTTTAGACGTGAGAATTCTCCAATTCAAGGTGAGTTATCTGGAGTCAATTTGAAATATGTTGTTAAAATTGTGTCAAACACAAACGTTTATATGTAAAAGAAGCGTATATGTCTTGTAATGATTTTACAATTTAAGGGTAAGCTGGCTGCCAGTGGAAAGTCGTATCATTTTTAAAATTTTATTTTTAGTTTATAAATCACTCAGTAATTTAGCTCCTGCATATATTAATAGTCTTTTGAAGAACTATAAGCCTAGTCGAAATCTGAGGTCGGTCGACCAGGATCTTCTGATGATCCCGAGGTCCAATCAAAGAACCTTTTTTTTTTTTGGGGGGGGGGGGCAAATTCAGTTGCAGCACCAAAGCTCTGAAATGCCCTACCCCTTGACATAAGGAATAGCGGATCGATCAATCCTTTTAAATGTAAATTAAAGACTTTTCTTTTTAAGAAAAATTATTTGTATAGTTTTTAGACAAAATGGGTTTTTTTAACTGTAAAATTGTGAAGCGTCATAGAGCAGTTAGTGTAAATGGCGCTATGCCACATTATTATTATTATTATTATTATTATTACTATTATTATTATTATTATTATTATTATTGAAATCCAATTTAATTCTTTTTTCTTTGCTTCGCGTATTTGATCACAAGAAGAAGTTCGATCAAAAAAAGTCCTATCGCGGTGTTTTGTAAACGTCAAAATATAGTTTGTTTACTTTTTGTTTTGTCCTAATTCAATCCCACAATGCCATGGTAAAACGTGCTTTGAAAGTGAATTACCACTCATTCAGCTGCAGATATAGTCCATAAAATTATCGTAAATGTCAGTAAATAACATTATCACTTCACTTCAGTTCCAAATTTGCAGTATGAACATTTTTGTAGAGTTTGAAACATGTAAACGGCATATACTCCATGCGAAAATGCCATGGATGTACCCTCATTATAAACTTTAATAAACACTGCTAATACTAGTACTAACACTAATAAGGAATATTATTAATGCTAATAACAAAATACTATAACTGACCCCAACCTTTGCAAAATTTCGAACCAATGGGACTGATTTAAGTGAGGGTACACCAACGACATTTTCGCATGGAGTATATACCATGTAAACAGACTGTGACATTATAGTGAGGTAGGACAATCGTTCGAACAACGTGCTTTGCAATTCCATTGCGAGGGAAGTTGCACGAAAAATCACAGCGTGTATCAGGGCCCTGCATGTTAGCTCAGTGGCATACCACTCCGTGACTACAACTGTTAGTGGAGCCACCATCTTCTTAAAAGTTCTAAGTATTGATCTACATTCGTAATTTTCGCTTTTGAAGGGAACTCTTGGCGGAGCTGCGAGATGACTCACAGAACATCCACACCAGTCATGGATGAGTCTAACGGTCCCCTTGTCTCCAGAAAGGAGAGACCGCTGATTCTACCCGCCCGGCTCAATGTCTCCGGCCATCCAAATTCCAGTAGCTCGCCAAGTGCAGGACACCGTTGGCATTTTACAAGAGGTATTATCTTATTGATTTTCTCATTCTACATTAACTAGACGTTATCTATATTTATGTGTTTCGAAAAGAGTCTCGTTCATTGCGCATTCGTGCAAATTTTGTACACACTCGGCTGTTTATAATACACCAATTTTCTAATGCAAATTTTTGCTAGATCCATTCCCTTGTGGGGGCTAAATGTCATTACTCGGTCAAATTTGGGCTCATTAATTCAACGTAAACATCACTTTCGGTCTCCACGAGGGAATGGTTCTAGCAAAAATTTGCATTAGAAAAATGGTATATTCAGACGAGGTATTTAAATATATTCTCGTACCCAGAGCCCACGCGGCCAAAGGAAGGCTGTGGCAAGGATAGAGTTTTTTGTTTGCTAGTTAGGGCAAGATTTCATCCGTTTACTATAGGAAAGGGAATTGGACAAGCCTTATAAAAGTGTTTTCAGCTGAGAGTTCATTTAAATCGGCCCTTTGTGATTAATAGACTTCTTTCCTCGTCACTAATTCCTTTTGCAGATCCCGTACTTAATTTTGCTACAGAATCCGTGGATGAACAAGAATCTGAAGAGGTAGGTACTTGACTCATGGTCCGCACAATCCTTGAAAACCCTAGAAAGTCCTCCGATTTGTTCAAACCTCTCTTGAAATCGAGCCATTAAAGGTAGAACGCCAAACTTTTGGGACTTTTTCTGAAATTTATTAAAATAAAAACAGTTTTGTGTTTTAAAGTTGTGTTTGTTATTTAAACAAATTCTGAGACATGTCAGCGAAGTTTTTCCTGAATTTTTTTCTGGAAATATTGTGCTCCGCAAAATAATTTTCGAGTTACCTTTTTTTATTTAGCTTTTTCCCCGAAAGGAGAGGGACACTGCTACAGGTTTCCCCAATTACAGCAGGCCCTTTGTAGGGGAAGAGGTGACAGCCCACAACACTGGGTTCTTTTGAGTCCCCCAGTAGAACGTCGCGAGACTAGACGGTTTAACGTCCCTGTCCACGGACGGTGTGGCGAAAGAAGTTCGGCCAAAGTTCAACCCTCGACCAGGCCGGGATTTGAACCCGGGCCCTTCTGGTTGGCAGTCAGAGATCTTACCAACTGTGCTAACCTCGCACACACAAAGCTACGGGCAGCGAACATCCCCCTCCCTCCTCCCGCGAGGGTTAAAGTCCTGGAAAGACATTATAATAACTTGTAAATAGAGGCCTTGAACTTCAAGTTGAGTTAAAGATTGGAATCCAGTTGGTAGTCCTTAGTTCCCAGTTCATGTGTTTTACGACTGACAACTATTTGTTTTTCCTCTACAGATTAAACCGAAGGTCAAGAAAAGACAAAGATCAACAACAAGAAACCACTTACAAACGGCTGAAAATTTTACGCTCCAGCGATCATATCTTTCCTGGATAAAACGAAGACTTCTCTCAGTAAACATTACATTTGTTTTGCTCGTCTTGAGTATAGCACTGAACGGGTATTTAGTCGTAAACTACACTCAGTGTGCGCTGAAACTTCGAAAGCTTTTAACTAAATTATTGGAGATGTCAGGATTCAGAAGATACTTCGAACCGGAATAGAATGCGTTCAAAAGACATGCATCTTTTTGGTTTTGGTGTTATTATTGTAAAGAATAAAATAAGATTTTAAAATAAAGTTATTTTAGTATCAAAGAATATTTTCTCCAATATTGAGCTTGTACTGAACAAGAACAGATGGCGTTCAAACTGCATTAAACATGCATCTTTTTGTTGGTGGTGTTATCATTGTTGATATTAAAGCAAAATTTTAAAATAAAGTTATTTATGTATCAACGAATAAGTAGACTACGACTAGTCCCTATTTTGTCGAACCGCGGAAAGAAATCGCGAAAGACGGTACGCGGAAACTGGGGCGAGATTCTCGCTCTAGTTTCCGCGCGGAAAATAGGGTCTACTCGTGGTCTACGAATTAGTGCTTCAGAGTTCGGCTTACGCTGCATTTTTGCCCAGAACACAAACTTATAGTTTTGGGTTCAGTTGCTGGAAAGTGGCCTTTTTGTATAAGCCTCTCTTCGTTCCCAGTCAACCAGTTTGGCTTCACGGTCGGACTGGGCGCTAATGTTATGTGTCTGGCGAGGAAACGCTTCGGCGTCCGCCATTTTGAATAAGAAGCTTAGCGACAAGGCAAACGGAGCGGATGACTTGGGACGAAGCTAATGGCGCCTTATGGTTAGATTTCAACAGAAGTCTTGGAAAAGAACATTTGATAGCACTGAATGATTCTAAAATGTGAACTTATAAAACAGTTCTAAATCAAGCTGCATCTGGTATATAAATATTTCGTGTGTCTGGAAAATACATTGAAGGTGAATCTTTTCAAACTCCGTTGTTGTTTACAATTTTGCTTAATTAGCAAGGATACAACTTGAAGTTTTAAATTAGAGTTCACGGAATGAAAAAGCATGGCAAAAACAGAACTCATTGAAAATTTGGGCATGAAAAATCGAATATATCAAATATGATTTTGGGTAGAAATGTTACCACCCAGGGCCCGGTTGTTCAAAGATGGATAAATTTATCCAGTGGATAAACTTTGCTCGCTGTCCAATCAAAATTAAGAGCGCATGAAGTTTATCAGCTGGTTACAGAAATCCAACCTTTGCACCACCGGGCCCTGCCATATAAGTCTCTATAGATTTTCCAAGCTAACACGCATTTTCGCGGAAATTCCTAAAAGTTCACATTCAGTTTTTGATGATAGAAGATTTCTATTTATCGACTCTGTTTTAAGCTTGAAGTTCTCCTCTTGTTTGTTAATGAAGCAAAATGCAATAAAGATGTTCTGGTGCAATAATGGTTAATTATGCGAAGTTCGTAAATTCTCCGATTTATCAACCAGTAAATGTCTAATCTTCATCGGACGAGAATCGAAAGTCCTCCACGATGTCCTCTGCATCTTCATCTTGTACTGCAGGAGTTGGAGATTTTGATTTGGTTTTCTTTTGATTCATTAAGTCCTCTTGCTTCTTTGATTTCTTTGCTCTCTCTGTCTTTTTGCGCTTCGGTTTTGGTTCGTCTTCGTCACTATCAGAATCGTGTGGTGACTCATCCTGTGTGGACACAGATAGTTGTTAAATAACATGATGATTGTCAAGGGGTGACAGCTATAATAATAATAAAAACAACAACAACAATAATATTAATAATAAAAACAACAACAACAACAATAATAAAAATAAAAATAATAATAATAATAATAATAATAATAATACACTTTTACAGTCGTCTCTTAAGAAAAACACAATGGATTTAAATGAGTTACTATGGGATATCTTATAGCAACAGGTTCCCACGGTCTCGAAAAAGTCGGTGAATTAAATTTGGGAAGGTCAGGGAATTTCGATTTGATTTTGATTTTGACTGTCACGGAACCATATAAATTTAGAAGTGTTTTGGAAGCGTTTTTTTTCTGGTGAAAACTTGCCACTTTCAAATTACCTTCGATAAGTGTTCTGAAGTATGGTGTCGGCAAGAAGTTAACTTGCCGACATCATACTTCATACCATGCACTAATGTATATTATGAAGTACAGTTTCATCAAAAACGTTTCTGCAGTGAAAAAGAAAGTAAATCCGGCAACGAAACGTTTTTAAATCCCTGTAATGATGGTATCATTATATCTTGTTAAGGACGATCCTAGAAGTTCCGTCCAACGAGAATTGCACTGAAAACACAGACTTTCTTCAAACGAGCTGGGAGGCCAGGTAGTGGAGTGGGACCTAGTTCCCATTCCCTTTTACTCCGGCCGCGCGACCCCTTCCTCTCCCTAGTCTCCTCGCAAATTCCTAGCAACTCGGGACTGCTTGCAGGTATTTTACCTCATCCTGTGGTTGAGTAGCTAGTCTGGTCGCTTTCCACTGAGTGTGGAACCTCGTGATGCTGTTGGGCTGCTGTCTGTACTGGCTCGTCCACTGCCTCTGTATACGATAAACAAATCCAGCCAAAAATGGGTAACTTCGCGAATTTAGGAGAGAGATTGACCATAAATGAATATAGACAAGCTTAGCAGTAATGAAAGAAAAATTGAAGATTAAAAACTGGAGTTCAAAGCAGGTAGAATACATTTGAATACACTAGTTTTTAAACCCACAATGGCAAAAAAAATTAAAGCGAAAACTGAACAACGTGAGGTGAAGGTGATATACAGTTTCAAGCGGCAAAGGTAATTTAAGTCAGGGGGTGCATGAAAAGGGATGAGCTAATTTTATTAGAATTATCAGAGTTCATTTGTCCTTAGTCGACACGACGAAGTTATCCATATTATTATTGTTACTGTTATTATTAGTATTATTTATATTATTATGTATTTAAGATTATTCGCATGCCCTACTTTAGATTATTCGTATGCCCCTTCTTTATAATTTCAAACGTTTATCGCTATTTAGTCATAATAAAAAAAGGACAAATCAGTGCTTCTAATAAACCTTTTTTTTAAAATATTGTAAATAGCTACTTCTTTTTTAATTTTTAATAATTTGATTGTTAATTTTTTATATAGATAAGAATGAAATAAAGTTGTTATTTTTAAAAAATTATTATTATTATTATTATTATTATTATTATTTTCTGTGCTGTTTGATAGAGCGAAAATTCGGGAAATGATAATGAACGTAAACACATTTAACCATGATACTTTCACGTTTCTGAAAATGTGTTCATGATTTTAACAACAACAACATCAATGATCAGTAATATGTTAAATATTTTAAATATATTAACAGCAACAAAAATCATAATATAAATAGTAAATAATAATAATCATAATAAAAATAATAAAAATAATAATAACAACAACCAAAAAAGACAAATAATAATATTAATATTAATATTACTACCAACTTCTAACAAAGCTTTTCAGTTAATAATTACAATGTTATTTAACACCTATCAAATTTCTCATTGTCTGTTAACTCATTCTTTTTTATAGAAACTGCTAAAATTTAAATTTCTTGATTAATGAAACCTCTACACCTCTGATGGCAGTTCTAAAACCCTTCAAAACGTCCATAGATCAGCGAGTTCTACAGCCACTTTGCCTTGAACAGAAAGAACTTCCAGCTTCAGCCTGGATTCTAATACCAAGAGGCGAAAGTTTATACTTACGACCTGATCGAGATCTTTGGGGCTGAAACTAACACCATTCCGCCGCTCAGTGACCTCTCTTGAAGTTTCCTCAATCTTTTGAAATAATAACACGAGTAACATTCATTTCTTCACATCGCATTTATTTGTTTTCACGTAAAGCAATATGTACAGCGGACTGTAAAAAGAAATAAGGAGTCGAGGGTGTAGGACATACAACATCTTGTGGATTAGTTTGAAAAACCGCGCACCCCATATACAGAGAAAGGAAAACTTAGGGCGGCACGAAAATATCAGTTTTATGTTGGAGTGACCAAAAGAATACTTTACGAACGATTGCAACGAGCGCGAAAGTTAATTTACTTGAGAAAATAGAATTAATATTTTTAATAAACTGTCATGTTGTTTTCTTTTTACTGCGGTAATGACAAAAACACGGCCAATTTTCAGTTCTGAATCTTCAGAATTTTTGGAAAATGCCCAAACTTATAAAAATTCGACAATTCTAATCTTGGAAAATCTTGAAATCATGCAAGAAATGTCCAAAAATGATTTTAAAACACTCTTGACGATTTCCGAAAAGGGCAGGATATCGTAGCTAAGGAGAAAAGATTAAGTTACTTTGCACTCACAAACACGCACTAAATATATACACATATACTTCAAAGTTAACGCTTGGACTACTGTTAGGGCGCTTACTCCATAAGACCGGGTACCAAAACATAGAAACTTTTTGAACCCTGTTTTCGTTCTAGCTATCTTCCCAGATTCACTTGCTTATACAGTATACAACATAGACGTACGGGCGTGCGTCTGACGAGTTACAGATGCGCCATACAAAAAGCGCGCGAAAAATTGCCAGCCTTGTGCAGTCTTGCTCACCTTATCCAGGAGTTGTTTCATCTGTTTGCGGTATTTGGGGTTACCAGCTGACTTTATAAACTTTTTTAGCTGTTAAGGAATCAATTGCGCACGTTTAACCGGCTGAATGGTCTGCATAAACGCTTAAAAATGGCACACAAAAATAGTAGTACTAAAAGGTAATAGAATAGTGCATATAGCATAGCCGTATAGCACAGCACAGCAAAACACAACCAACACAACACAGCACAACATAGCATAGAATAGCACAGTATATCACAACACAACACAGCACAGCATGTAATAGAACAGCACAGCACAACACAGCATAGCATGGAACAACATAGGACAGCACAGCGCAGCACTGAACAGAACAGCAGAGCACATCACAACACAGCACAACACATCACAACACAGCACAGAACAGAACAGCACAGCACATCACAACACAACACAACACAACACATCACAACACAGCACAGAACAGAACAGAACAGCACAGCACAGCACAGCACATCACAACACATCACAACACAGCACAGCACAGCATAGAATAGAATAGAACAGCACAGCATAGAATAGAACAGCACAGCACAACACAGCACAACACAGCACAGCACAGCACAGCACAGCACAGCACAACACAACACAACACAACACAACACAACACAACACAACACAGCACAGCACAGCACAGCACAGCACAGCACAACACAACACAGCACAACACAGGTGCGGCGGATATGAAATAAAACTTACTTCCTTACAATAAAGTAAGTTACGGTACGGTATGGTATTTTATGATACAGTATA
>JAOBYE010565523.1:0-16926 GCA_025403585.1 Parazoanthus swiftii
AGGTTCAATAACTGTGCTTAACGACTTCCTAGTCGACTTCCGGAGAGTTTTACTCTCGCTATTTATAGGCACTCACTCGAGGCTTAAAAACAGCCATGCATCTTTTTCTGTATCTATGTATCTTCAATCCCATCACGCGTGATAACAATCACTGCCCCCTTCCCACCAGCACTGGACGTGGTCGAGGCAGCGCAGTCTCTTGGTTTGACTGAACTGGTCAAAAATTTGGAATCGACGGGCCTGGCAGAATCTTTGCGCAATGTAAACCAACCACTGACCCTGTTTGCGCCCACAAACGAAGCTTTCCAGGCGCTGCCAGCTTCAGTGAAGGCTCAGTTGCAGCGAGACCCCGCTCTCCTGGCCAACATTTTGAGGTACCACGTTGCCCCAGGCAAACTATACACCTACAGGTTTGGTAAGGACATGTTGGTCGACAGTTTGCGTCCAAACGCCAAACTTCGTCTGAACAATTTTAGATACGGCAAGGTGAGTGACCTACTTGACCAGAAAAATCCTGGCACAAATATTTCTGACATGTCCAGTCTTAACTAGACTCTTTACCAGACGATCGGCAGTTTCTCACGTGACCTCAGTAAGCCAGTCAGAGCGCGCCGCCTCGATTTGGCATATGGCACCATCCCAGAAAGCAATTCGGGCAAAAAAACACACGAATCGTGATTCTGGAATTTGGACGCCATTTTGGAAAAGCAACCGCGCGCGCAAGGAGTTGTGGGATGGTGCCATATGCCAGAATCAGTCCGGCGTGCCTAGCGCGCCTAGTCCGTTCACGTGGTATAAATACCTTGTCCGCCCGACTGGCGCACTAAATTGACGGCATGGTGAATGGGGAGGAGGGAAGATGTTTTTACACGTCAAATTTTCACAAGTCTTTATCAGTACCAGGTCTGGTCGGCTAATGCACTCAATGTTCTGCCGGACACGTCAAGTATACGCAAGTCTTTACAAATACCATAAACAGTTATTTCAGAAAACGATGGTTGCCCCACTCTATGAATATGGATATATAAATTGGAGTGACGTAAGCAAAGTAATTAGGATTAGGATAAGCAAACTTCAGAAATACGCAGGAAGATTAATTAATCCTCGATAGCTCGCATTACCTTTTTTTAGAGCAATTCAAATTTACAAATGTCTTAACAACGCGGTCCCTCCATATCTGTCCAAGAAAATCTGAAAAACTAGAGACTTTCTCAACATCCAAACCCGTCATGCTACCACTAACCTGCTCTCTTTACCGAAACCAAAACTGGCTGTAGCCCAGAACTCATCTTCTTTTAAAGGTGCCAAGCTGTGGAACTCTCGTCCTTCTAACATCAAGTTTTCTACATCCCTTTCCACTTTTAAATACAAACTTTAGAACATCTCCGAAATCCTGTACAGTAGTACTTTATATACTTTAGTTTATCCTTTCAATTTTTTGTACTTTTTTTACCCCTTATAATTTTTTCATAACTTTGATTTGGGAGAGGGGGTCGGAAATACAATAAGGGAGTGGGGATTTAGATAGGGGCGAAATGTACAATTTTTATTTTTGTAATAATCTGTTTAGTAATACTTTTTAGCATGGTTTTAAAACATTATTTTATTCTTGTGATAGTAAGTGTTATCCTTTTAAAATAAAGTTATCATCATCATCATCACCATCATCATCATCATCGTCAAATAGCTATTCTGCTCGACAGAAAGCATTCAAGCAAGCACCGGGGAAAGGGAGAGGGGTGTTCTAACACGCGAAATTTACGCCACTCTACACAAATATCGACTTTTCCTTTACAGGTGCACTCAGTTGACGGTGTCTGTATCAAGCAATCGAACATTGCCACGTGCAACAGCGTAATTCACGTGATACCGAAGATACTGACGACCCCCACGCAATCCCTGTACGAAGCCATTTCAACCAATAACCAACTGAAGACCCTGACCAGGGCTGTTGATGCAGCAGGACTCAGGCCAGTTTTAAACAACCCCAACGTGTCCCTAACGGTTTTTGCGCCTACTGATGCAGCATTCATGGCAGTTGATTCTTTGGACGAAGTGCTCAAAAATCCCCAGGTAAGAAGACAATAGAGTGCAACAAACTTTGTTTAAAGAGGACGACACCACTTTGAACAAGTAACTCACAACTGTTCAAGTTCATAGCTATTTTCCCCTTATGCAAAACAAAAACTCCTTAAAATCTTGCTCAAGTCTAGAAAAGGCTGGTGGAGCAAGGAGGGTTGGAGGGGCATGGTCGTCCAACTTCCAAAAAAGGAACTTTTTAAGATGTTTTATTGCTTCTGCTCTTAGCAAAATACAACGGAAAAGTGTTCAGAATGCTGGAAAGACGTTCTACACGGCACAGTTTTTCAGTTTCTCGGGGTAGCACACCCCGGACCTCGTGAAAGAGACGCACCTTCATCGCTTGCAAATCAGTTTATTATGTGCTCCCCCTCTCTCAAAATTTGCTTTGCTAGAATCGTATCGCCTTATTTCCGCGTCTTTTTCCGCACCAGCAACGTTCTTAGCCTCAGGTGAGCAATTTACAACCCCTCTTTTGAGAGAATGAGTGTCATCTTCTGTCATATATTTCAGCTTTGAATTGTTTGCATATTCCAGATTCGAAACGCGGGCTCATCCCCGAACAGCGGTTGGATACCGAGCCTAGATTCTAACCTGAAATGCTGATTCCCGATTAGAGTACATGTTGTGAATCCCAGGCATTCAAAATAAACGTAGATTAGAAGTTAGCAATGCTAATGGAAGTGCTACGAGTTACTAACGTAAGGCCAAAATTAATAAGTAAGATGTTTTCATCCGTCATCGTCATTCCACCCGGAACATTTGCTTAAAACTTAGCAAAGTTCAAAGGTTGAATTTTCGGTGTTGTTGTCTTGCTTCTGTTCAAAGAAATAAAACTGGGAAGAAAAGTAATTTCCTGTGACTGTTTTTGTTTATTCTAATCCCCCTCTATTAGGCAAATCCATTAGTGTAAACACAGATGGGCTCTTTTACTCACGGCTCAGTCGAACTTAACTCGAACATAGTAACGGCTCAGTCGAACATAGCGAAGCCATTTGCAATCGACTGACAAAGTTTACCGACATTTATTTTAATGCCAATCTATTGAGCACATGTTTTGATTGAAAAAAAGCAAAACTTGACCTCCAAGTGTTCTTGCCAGACTTCTCCAATGAAGGATGCAAGTAACTGTTTTCAAAATGTGTACTCGTGTTTAAAAAAAGATCAGTTTTTAAAAATCCCAAGTGCGTCGAACATCTTTAAGAAGCAGGCGTAGCTCAGTTGGTTAGTGCATGGTCTTCGCAGCTGGAGGTCTCCGGTTCGATCCTCGGTGATTTCAACGTCTGTTTCGACTTTCTTCTGCTCCTTGTGGCTTTAGCTTTAAATACCAGTAAAACGGAGCACTGACAGAGGAGGCGGGGTATAGTTCGCACCGAGGACCACAAGTTTATCAGTTAATTACTGTAACGTGTTACCCTCGTTAAATAAGGTCGCTTTACCTTTACCGTTACCTTCACTGATTGCCTTCCAAGCCAAAACAATTATGTTAGCTGATAAATTGACCTTTTCCCCCGACAGCAACTGCTCCGCCTGCTGAAGTTTCATGTTTTGAACGGAACCATATACAGCTGTGGTCTGGACTGCAAGTACAGTTACTGGTCGCTTTTTAGTCCATATTTGAATCTCATGTCGCTCAACCAAGGCATTCTGAGACTGCGCTTGGCACCTTACGATAACTACTACGTGAACGGAGCCAAGGTCCTCATGAAAGATATTTCCGCCACCAACGGAGTGTTGAACATCATCGATCGCGTGTTGCAGCCACGCACACGTGAAAGCTATGTCCAACGGAAACGTCCCGGACATCGTCAGCGAAGCCAGCATCAAAGCCACCACCATCGCCGTCAGTATCGCCGACAGAACCGTCTCCGATATCGCCGCTATCGTCGACAGCATCGGCGTCAGCAATATCGTTGGGGCCGCCGCGGTTGACAGCAACATCGCCGAGATGAAGATGTTGCAGTCAACGGCCTTTATCAAATATTACTTTTCCTGCACTAAGCCATTTTAAGTTTAAAATTTTTTTTTGAGGTGACTTGCGGTGATGGGATTTGGACTTTGGTTTCAACTGGGGCGATATGTTGATGGGACTTTGTTTTCAACTGGGGCAGCCTAAGGGTTTTGAGGAATCCTAGTCGCCAAGTAATATTTTTTGATTTTTTGCAGCAGTTTTAGTGAAGTCTTAAGTGATTTTATCACTAGTGTTCTACTGAATACTATCTTTTACTAGCATCAAGACTATCACAATGTTATGTAATAGCTAAGTGTAACTGCATTTTAACCTTAGCGATTGGAACATACACTATAAATGTTCTCTTTACTTGCTGCGTTGATATTTGGGTAAAATAAAGGTCTTAACAAGTTAAACTTTGATAATTTCTTAAACATACATACAAGACTGACCGCTGTTGACACATTTTTTTTTCGCTCTGGTTAAAGCCAAAACATTGCACGTTCAATTCTCCGTGGAGCTTGTTTCGCACCGCGTTGCGAAAATGTTGCACAGCCATTGCTGCTTGTAACACCCGACATGTTCCAGTTGTCGTTGCAAAAAGTTAAATTCGGTTTTACTTTTTGCAACGGTTACAGCCGCTTCTTTCAAGTTGCAGGAGCCACTGCACTGTGTAACATCCCTTTCTGTGGCTTGTCCCGCAACGCAAAATTGCACAAAAAAATTGAACTGTGTACCATTGCCTTTAATGTGTACAAAGTCATGCGCAGTAAAACTGGTGTGTTTGCGTTTATTGTGGCAAAGAAAATGTATCACAATGGAAGTGTGCCCGTTTGGAAAATGTGTCGAAGATGAGTGCACAAAAAATCAGCCTACAGTAGCATTCTCTCCACATTGCTCAATTGCTACACCGCTGACCGAATTTCGATACGAGTTCACAGCCAAGGAAATTTATCAAGAAAATAAGCTTGCATGGCAGTTTCGGCAAACAACTGTGTCTCAAAACATTATGTCACAGTTAATGTGCTCGTGTGGAGGAGAGTTTAGTTACGACGCTCGACACTACACAACTAGCTGCACAGTTTAGATGTAACTGCCGGCATTTTAATAGGTTGGTACCATCAACCATATACTAAATTTCGTTCAAACATGGCTGGCAAATCTCTGCGCGTATATGGCGCAAGGATTCATCTAAACTCGACGGACAAACGCCCATGGATGCTCCAACATCACTTACCTTTCGAATGGATTCCAATCGATTACTCCGTTATCTCTATAACAACGAGTTGGTCAATCTTTTCTTTCGAAGCACTGTATGCCACACACGTTTTATAAAAGGCTATCTATCTATCTATCTGTCTGTCTGTCTGTCTGTCTGTCTATCTATCTGTGTGTGTGTGTGTGTGTGTGTGTGTGTGTGTGTGTGTGTGTGTGTGTGGAGGGCGAGTCAACCTTGACAAAGAGTGCTCGATGCTGTTGTGGCAGAGCGAAGTATAAACAATTTACTATATTACAGATGACTTATAGACAGATTTTTTCCGTAACTCTGAGTTCCGCGCTTACGCGCTCGTCATACATACATATATATATATACATACATACACACATATATATCTATATCTATATCTATATCTATATCTTTGCATCTTCATTCGATTGACCATTATTTATTTTCACTGAATGTGGCCGGTTTCATCAGCAAGGTTCGATCGTCGTGAGGTTGGAATAAAGCTGACGTTTCGAGTGTTAGCCCTCCGTCTGAGCAAACATTGCCAAAGTTTGGCTTGACGCCTTTTTTCCCTTTCTATATTCAGTTTTATTTCAAATACCCTTTTTCTTACTGTTTTTTGAAACAGAGATGCAATGTAAACTTCGTTTCTTTGTCTTATTGGTTAAAGGATATTATATATCACTCGTCAAGCTGTTCTAATTCAAAGTCACTTGAGGAAAACCGTGAGTGCTTAGTGTTTGATACTAAAAAAAGCGTAACACGATGCCGTTATATATTAGTATGGCACTAATAACAACATGATCAACAACAACAACAACAACAATAATCATCATCATCATCATTATTATTATTATTATTATAATTATATATTACTTTTTACTAGCTTTAAATTACCTAAACTCTTTCAATAAGATAATTTGAAAAGCCTAACTGGCTTGACTTCGAAGTGTTTAAACAAATACTGAGTTTGTACTAGTTCGTGTCAAACTCCCAAACGAGACTTCAACTAATGCTAAGTTTCTACTTCGGTGTAAATTACGACTTGTATAAAGAGAAACGCATCGTCCACAACATTTTGCCATTGCTACGGAGCAAAAACAAAAACCTTTTTGACGCAAGTCTAGTTCCACGAAGAGACCCAAGGTTAGCGAGTACTTATATTTCTTCGAAGTGTCTGTTCAGAGAGTTTTTAACCTCCGATTAATTAAATCTTAAATCAAGAATATAATCTAGATATGCAGCTTTGTATTTTATTAAATATCAGGATAAACAAGATAATACCAAAAATCAAATGAAAAAAAATCTATTGTACGCGTAAAAAATATCATGTTTAGCCTTTTTCCACCACAAGTCACACATATATATTTCCCGTCATGTTTTCATATTATATCTCTATTATTTCTCTCGATGTAAACCAAATCAAGCGGTCATCCCTTATGTGGCCAATTGGTAACTCTTTGTCCTGAGGTTTTGCAGTGGCCTCAAAACTGTATGTTTTAAGGACTTCAACTTCTACAGAGTAAGGACACTGACCAGTTCTCACGGGCTCAGGAATCGATAGTTGGGTAAGGTTTGACGTGAAATAACCATTCACAGAGAAGAATTCCTGTATGCAAAAAGATATTATCAAATTGTAATCAGCATTTTAAAGGGCTATCGTGAAGGTTGAAAAGCACAAAAAGCAAAACATGAGAATGATAAAACAAGATAAGTCTTGTCGATTTTCATAGGCTAAGTCTAGAAAAGCTAGTCGATGCATCATTTGCGTGAAACGGAAATAATAATAACAACAACAACAGCAACAACAACAACAACAAAAACAATACAAACAACTAATAACAAACGGCATTTTTAGTGCGCATTTTCATAAAATGCCAAGTGCTTATAACAATAGCAATGCTAACAGCCTGCGTAGCAAGTCCCCAATCTTCTTTTCCCTCGTTTTTCTGCCCCCCCCCCCCCCAACCCCTTTAGCGCTTGCTAGACAGGCTTTGCTAAAAAGACGAATTTTGAGTTAAGAAAGTAAAAAAGAATTCTGTAATTTGGGTGTCAGATGAAAGATCGTTCTACCAAGAAAGATGCGTGAGTTGTCTTCATTTTTAAACAGGGAATTGAAGCAAGGGTGCCATGGTTAGACTTGTCGACGATTGTAACGGCTGGGAAGAGCGACGGAGATTTTTAGATTCAAAATTACAGTTACAAGATAGCAAGCTCGAACAAAGGGATTGTTAACGGTTCAATCATCCAATTCCAAAACACCTACTTGTTAAATGGGCCTGTGCCGCTCCATTAGACGAGCAAATACAGTAAAGCTACGGTAATACTAGCAACAAAAACGAGCAACTCGACTCGTAACATTGCTGCAAAACGAGTCGAACAGCGATGCTGCGCGTTTTTCATCCCCTGCACAAAACCTGTCTCGCAACAAAAAGTTAGCCTGCGTTGCAGCCAGTGTAAACCTCCGGTATACACAGTCTGCGAAACGGATACCGATATCTTGTTCTTGCTTTCGCCGGATATGTGTACTCGTATCTGATTGGTCGGACTGGTTTCTTACGCGCTTTGTAATTGTCTAAAAGCTTGACTTGCGGTGAGCATGAGGTTAAGAAAGCGTGACTGCGATGTTGTTCTCTTGACCTTTGGGCATAAATATTCTACATTGTATTCTCCCTGTTTTGCATTTGAAAAGATTTATGTCTCATTCGTCGAATGATTGTAATAATTGATAAACCTAAAGAAAGGTTTTCTCGAGAACAAGCTTTCGGGATCCGTTACGCAGACGGTATATATAGTAAAATAAAACTGTCAACACCGTCTGCACCGCAGGCTACAAAAAGTGTGTTGCAGAAATTAAAAGTTCGTTCTACTTTTTGCAACAAAATCTCCAAATGCTGCGCACTTTACCACTCCAAAGCAAACTTGTTTTTCAACAAAAGTACTTTTCGGCGCTCCTGATTGGTTGCGAATGTCAGTCATGACAAAGGGGCTCAAAGATCTTTCTTGTTACAAACAAAATGGCGGTGGAAGAAGTTGAACAAGAG
Source organism: Parazoanthus swiftii (assembly GCA_025403585.1). Lineage (NCBI taxonomy): Eukaryota > Metazoa > Cnidaria > Anthozoa > Zoantharia > Parazoanthidae > Parazoanthus > Parazoanthus swiftii. Next base: position 8,303 of record JAOBYE010565523.1, read on the forward strand.
ATTTCGCTTTCTGTTCAACTCGTTTTGCAGCAATGTTGCGAGATGAGTTGCATATTTTTGTTGCTCGTATCACCGTAGCTTAAAATTCCCACGCAACACAGCACATTTTAATGGGTTTATATTTGATGTGTGTTGATACGTGTATTTGGGCGAGGAGGTTGGGCTTCTATTCGGAGGGAAGTTTGCGTTTCAAAAATGCTTGGCCTTGCAACCGGACAGAATTTTGCTTGCCAAAATCATTCAACCTTAAAATGACAGTGGAAGCTCGTTAACATACTAAATGATCACTTTAATTGTTTTAAAAGGTTTGGTTTACCGTAATTAAAAAAAAAAAACAGATTTAAAGTTAAATTATACTAATATTTTGGGTTACGTCATTTTTAAGACGAACTCTGAACGCTTATCTTAAAATGAGCTTAAAATCGGTAGGAATTTAATGTGCTTATATTGGGGGAGGGTATATACGAAACCTTACAGTATCTAAAGAGACAGCGGAGGGTGATTCATACAATGTTCCCCTTATATTTCCATTCTCATTACTCAGAAGATATGCCTTGGCGTACAAAAGATAAAATTAAAATGCCAGCTTTCACAGGCGCGTTAATCCTACGAAATTCAGAAATTTACGACAGACAAAACTGTTTCTCCAAACTAAGTTTTTATTGCCCTCGTTTCAATCGCACAACAAAAGGTGATCAAACTTTTAACGTATTAAAGAACGACGGAGAAAAAAGAAGGACAGCAGATACTTTTTAAAACATACCGTACATGCAAAATTCCACGTAAAAGTCCCCCGGTTTCAAGCGCCCCGTTTATAAGCCCATCTACTGAATAAGTGCGTTCCTTTTGCGTTTCTTGTTAAACAGCAACATTTTTAATCATACGAGTTTTATAGATGTTTCTGAAATAAATTCTTCGATTATTGTGACGCACAATAATTGTATTTTAAAATAATCGGTAACTCTAAATGTAACGGGACATGTATGTTTGCTTTAATTCGTTTCTCAGAAGTACGTTTTATCTCATTGTTCCGAAACATTTCTTTTATTCCGCTTATAAGCCCACCAGATAACAGCCCCCCCGGATAACAGCCCCTACCCCCGTTTATAAGCCAGTCCAAAACCCCTTGTGAAGTAAGTTATTAAAGCCCAAGGCTTTAATGTGGGATTTTACGGTAAACATGCACCATTTAAAGTTTGACTGTCTTTACTCTTACAAAATGAAAAATGAAAATGAAACAGATCAGCAACAACACAACTTTAGTTACGACACTTTACCTTTTCCGCATTATAGAGCATTACTAACGCAGAGAATACTGGCCAGTTCGATGGCTTTGTGAAGTGAGTTTTGTTTACCCCTTCAGTACTGAACTGGACAAAACCCCACCTGGGAAGGTAAAACAACAACTTGTCAGTAAAAAAAACACAGTGGACAACTACGAAAACCAGGGGGTACTCCCATTGTAGGATGTCGGGGGAGCTCTTCGGAAAATCAAAATAAATACCCTAAAAAATACCTAGTGTCTGACATCTCCAGGGGGGGTATGTGATGTACATGTATGTACTTGAAACAAAATTACACCACGACCGAAGAGGTTCCGCGAGAAAGGAAGGGACTTACCGTTCAGGAAGGTGCATGTTGATGGCGTGTTGTGGTGACCACACCCAGTTGTCTTCTGGGGTGTTTGGTACCTGAAACACAAATACAGCTTAGTGTGTTGGTACTTCATACGGGTTGGACTTAGATAGGAAGGACCTGTAAGAAAATAATCTTTAGTTAAGACTGGAATAGGGGTGTTGCGGTAAGTTGAAAATATGTTTTTGTTACAGGAAAAAAAAACTTGAAAACTTCTAACAGTGCTGAAGCACCAAATGGCAATTGTCACGTTATATTATTTTCTTTTAATCCATTTATTTCAATTATTCACTTGATTTTGCATTTCCCGGCAATCATTGCGCATGCTGCTTCTTCCCGTCCTATAAAAGGGATCACGTGGTGCAAACAAATCCAATTTTCAACATATATCAGTAGCAACTGTAGTTTACACGTAGAAAGATTTGAAAAGCTTTCATCCATCTGCAACACAGGATTGCAAAAAGCAATCTTAAAATGTTTTAGCACTTTAACAACACTGTAAAAATCAAGTACTGAACACTTTCCAGGTTGTAGGAAGCCTTTCTTTTACTTGAGAACAAATGTGTTTTTCAACCATGTGTCTTTAAATTTTGGGCCTTTCAAGTCAAAAATCGTATTCGTGTTAATCAAAGGCCGATTTACATTTCACGAAAAAGTACAAAAAAGGGAATGGATTGGATTAACAACAATTTATCCACTCAACTTTTATCCCATACATTCCCAAAAGGGATCGCAAGGTTCTGTATGCATGCAGTCTCTTTTGGTAACGATCAGTATTCAGATGAAAACTGGTTCCGTACCCGTTTTCTTTCTTCTTTTCCTTCCTTTTATCCGATCTGTACCTCCAACAATTGTTTATCGTGTAAACGGTGATTTTTTAGCCGGACCGGTGTCAATTTTTATCCGTTCCATTCCCTCTTTTTCAAAGTGCGAAAGGGCCTTCAAGCAAAGAAGTTGCTGGCATGGCCTCTGAAGAATGAACGATGTTAATGTTGGAATAACATTGAAAAGATGTATGTACATGCAGTTGTGTAGCCAAGTGGGCATAAATACTCCTAGAACTCAAGAACAATCAGCCATTATATCAGTTTATGTGTTAGAATTTAAAATACATGTACATGTAATAGTTTTCATTTGCTGTTCAAATCTTTCGTGATCATTCGTTATTTTGTCACGTACAGTGTAGAGATAAAATTGCGTGTTTACATCTGTTGGGTGTAGTTGCAGGGCTCCCAATGACGCACATTTTGCGCGTATTTCACGCACGAATTAATGAAAATACCCCCTTGAAAACAAAGTTATGCATGAGAATGACCAGTTTGAGCGTTTGAAAACCCCCTAATACTCTCTCTAAAGCGTTTAAAACTTGCAACACTAATATAGCGGCTACAGGAGTCAAAATAAAGTGTGAAACGAACATTGTAACGCAATACAGTTGTGTGTTGCTGCACGTCTCCGGCCTGTCTGGTGGAAATAACCTCATCCAGCTTTACAGTTGAAAACGACCCCCTAAAACTTTGAAAAGGGTTTGAAAAAACCCTCACAAATGGCAATCAAAGGGTGAAGGCACCCCTAACTAGTATTTTATTGAAAATGGGGAGCCCTGAGTTGTAACACCTTACTGTCAGGCATGGTTCATTGTTCTTCGTCCAGGAAATAAAAGAACTTTTAACAACAAAAAGTCCTCGTCAAACTAATCATCACAATTCACCTCCACTTCGGTTTCACTTGTAAACTATCTTCCAAAAACTAATCATTAGTAAAAAGAAATACCAACCTTTTCATAATGTCCCTTAACAACTTTGACATGCCACTCTACTCTGAAAGTAAAAAAATATTGTGGCGATCAATGTCAAATTTTGTTCAAGGTTTGAAACCATTACCAGTGTAAATACTACACGTAAGCTTGCTGGACCTGAACCTCTTATTAGCTGAGTGCGAGGTCCGTACAGCAAATTATGGATCAAGCTTTTTCTTTCCTCCTATGGCCCAAGCACAAAGTGTGTTGGGCATGAAAACAAAGAAGGAAAAAACAAGGATCCATAACTTGCCATATGGACTGAGCAAACAAGGCTAATAAGATGTTCATTATATGGCTTTGTTGATTAATTGAAGCAAGTGAGGCTGTAAATGACAGCCGCTCCAGAACTAGAGGTCTGGACCTGAAATTGACCAATCAAAGCATGCGAAATCAGTTAGCCATATATTAAGTTAAAATACAGTTTAGTGTGTTGTATGGGTGGATATTTTTACAAGTCTCACCTGCAGTAAAGATAAAAAAGATGAGTAAAAATGTCCACCCGTACTACATGTACACAGTCACTAGAGATATACATGTATTATCCAACTTTTTCTCTCTTTGAATAATACAAACTGACCTGCTAAAGTTGATTCTCCACTGGCTCTTGTCCTTGGGTGGTGCTGTAGCACCAGGATTGTGTACCACAATGTCTTCGAATGGCAGAGCCAGTTCGACACTCCAGAATTTATCTGTTTAAATTAAATAGATCTATACCGGATGGAAAAATTTCACACCACACACCTGAACATGTATGTATCTGATTCACAAAAAGGACAGTGTGTTTTTACATTATCCTTGTGCAAGTTCTTAGAATTTTATGTTCAACAAGAAAATTATGGCTATGCATGATTCAAAATAACTGACGATACCCATGCAATGTACATGTATGTACAGTATTCAAGAAATCTTTTTAGTGGCATTGTATATGTACATGTACAAAGAGTGTGTCAGAGGTTCAAGATAAAAAAAATGCATGTAAATTGTGGGGAAAAATCAGCTGTCTGCACTCCAAAACCTGTATTTCTGATGTTTTTTTATATAAAATGTGACTACAAAAGAGGGGATAGTGGGTGGGGGGATGGGGGGATGGGGGTGGACCCCTTGGCTCCTTAATTTCCTAAATTCACCACTGCGTGTAGTAGTAGTATTGTTGTTAAGGGAAGTTAGGCACTCTGGGCAAGACATCTCCATCCTCAAAAAATACTTGTACTTGGTGTAGCTAAACAACTGTGCCTTGCACCCTTCCCAGTTCATGATCATCCCTTCCCACCACTGTTCTGCCTAATTTTAGATTCTTACAAAACAACTTCGCCTTCAATGGTGAACACACAGTTTTAAAAAATCCATTGGATAAAGTAAGGCAAAAATGAATACTTCAAATGAATACCTTTAATTTTTGGATCATTGATTGGCCCATCCACATAAATAGCACTTCTCATGCTCGGCATCTCCCAGCTGCTATTTGGTGTGCCTCCATTCAAGTAGGGCTGCAATCATTACATTCATACAATAAATTATGTAGTAGTAAATATATATATACCATATACAGGAAATATTATTGTTGGTACATGTAAATTTATCCATATAATGTGCACACAGTCTGTGTATACTGTCAAAGATACATGCACATACATGTACATGATTGTACAGTATGTGACTGTACATGTGCAAGTACTTAGAAAAAACATGATTTTTCAGACTATATTGTTCTGTATCAACCATAATACTGTATTTAGTTATAATAAGTGTACTGATTTTAATAATAAAATAATGTATTAATTATAAATAACAATAACAACCAAATCTATTTCAAACACAATTATTAAATAATATACAGGCCAGAAAACCCACCTGACCAAGAAAATCTATACGACAAAAGGGGATTTAGGGGAGAGGCAACACCCCCCCTTTCTTTTCAAGATTTTTTCATTGAGATTTTAAAAAAAAATCACTGAAATTATCTTCCATGCTGTTTTCCAGCCCACTTTTTCAAGAATGAGGGTCCGGCCCTCCCTTTCTAAAATGTCTGGAGCCGCCCCTGAATGACCCAGAAAAAACTTTACACTACATACATGTACTGTACATGTGTATGAGCCAGAAAATCCGCAGGACAAGAAAACTCATGTTGCCCAGGAAATGCATTGGACAAAGACAATCCCTATGACCTGGAAAACTCACACCACCTAGAAAACCCATAGGAGCCAAAAACCAAAATAAACTTGTAAACCAATACATGTAAGTTATACATGTTTGAGCAAGGAATTGAAACCCATGGGACCCATAAAATTCACATGATCCAGAAACCCAGAAAATCTACATGACAGTATACAGCCCAGAGAACCCAATCACCCGGTGGCCCCGAAAAGCTGTGGAAACTTAGCAAGTCTACATATAATAAAAAAACAGAAAACCATGACTCAGAAAACCCACAAGACCAACATGTAGAACACTCACACAAAACAGGGGCTGATCCAAATCTCAAACCCTACATGACTGTAACAAAATAGTCTTCTAAAGATGCCAGTGAAAAGGGGGACCCGGCCCTCGCAGCCTTCCTGACCAGTAAACCCTTGAACCAATCAAGAAAATCTAAAATAATTATGGTTGTAATCTTTACATTAAGTACATGTACTGTATTACCTTATTCAGTTCCAGATCCCAAATTGTGTTGATAGCATTTATCTCAAATTCTTTGTACCTGAAAAATCATCAGTACTGTATCCTATCAACTTTGGTTTTGAGTTACACATTCAATCCACAAGTGCATAACTGTATAAATATGTAAAGTGATTTGTCTAGCTTTCCCCACATTTTATACAGTAAGATTACCAAATGGAAAAATCAACTGTGGCAAAATGGTTCAATCATCAACACCCATTATATTACATCATTCTATACAAAGTCATACAGTTCGTGCACAGTCGGATAAAAAATGAATGGTTGTGTCCAGTTAATTTACAAGTTCTTCTTATTAATAAAACCAAGAATGAAAAAGGGCAACGTCATGCATGTGTGAGGCTAAATAGTGTTTAGTGGTCAACTGAACTGCTTCAAGAATACTGTACAATAACATGTATAATAAAATGCTTACCAATGAGTATCACCATTAGGGTCCATAAAAACCTATTGTAAAGAAACAAACTAAACATCAAACTTAGAAAATACACTGTAAATACATGTATAAGATTAAATTAATACTTTTCGTGTGCATGACTTGTACAATCATGTACAGTGGACTGTATCAATCTGCAAAACAAAGTTGAAACTGCTTCCTAGTACTGTTCCTAATAATTTTTCTCTTGAACACATTGTTGCAGTTTGTCATAGATAATTGATTCTTCTTGTTAAAGTGTGCAGCAAATGCACAACAACATGCGAAATTATCAAAACTACAAATGAGAGACCAGGTTGAAACATGTGACATTGAGTTTGAATTCAAAGATGGCAGCAAAGAAAGTTCACAGCCACCATTTTGATGATCAGTTGATTGCAATCGCTGGTTGCCGAGTGGGTGTGTGGCTCTTGATGGTAAAAAATGAAGTTGGCATGATTTGGTTACATGCAACTTTGATTGCATTCATCAAAATTTGCATGTTTTTGCAATAGGTCTGCGGCAGGCTTAAAGCAACATGACTGGATAACTCAGAGTTCCAAATACAGTAGATGAAATAGAACACTTGCTGCTGTACAAGAAATTTATATTTCATGGTTCTAAACAAAAAGGCTTCATATCACCTCTGGATGCCTGCATAACAATTTGGCATTTATCTTTACTTTACAATATTGCCTGTTAATACGCTTTGTTGCCAAGTGATGAGTGTAGCTATGGTGCAGTATAAATATTTACTTAATAGATGCATGTGTGTTAAATACCTCAAAATCATTGTCCAAGAAAACTGAAATAGAAATGGAAACTTGAAAATTAGTATATAATATGTAGTTCTTGTGTAGGTTCACCAATTGTACAAGACTAATTAGTTCTGTATGCATATATAAGCCTGGCTTTTCTAGAGCAAAAAGTGTCAATTTATTCAAATTCTGTGAACCAGTAAAATCATGTACATGTTTTTCACATACACTGTATATAAACTTTGGTCACACTGTAAGTGGATAGAAAGAAATAACAACAACAACATTCTTGAAAACTAGTACACAATTGTACATACAGTACAATTTTGTTCTGTATACAAAGTCATGTGTTATCACACTCCTCCAGACAGCTGTTATTTGCCCCATATATCACAACCCTTCTCACCCAGTACAGAAATTACTTTACATGTACATGTATAGTGAAACTTGTGTTCTTACCAACAGAATCATGCTTGGTTTGGTTTGCCCACACATCTGTCTCCTGTATAAATGCTCCTATGTACAAGTATTTCTGGTCCCACCTCATCTTTGCATGAGTTGAAAATCGCGGTTTTGGCCAGTTAGCTCCTTGAATGTCTAGTTTCATACAAAAAGTTAAAGAAAATAAAATGTACACTGTAAATAATACAGTTATACTGGCATCAGCCTTCTACTTGTACAGTACAGTAATTAAACCATCCTCTGTGTTGTTACCAACACTATTTAGAACAGAAAAACAGGAAAAACAGGAAAAACATGCTGTTTTGTGAGTTTCATTAATACTTGCATACTGACAAGAAACATTTATAATTTAATAGAAGAAACGTGAAAGTTTGAGTTTCTGTAGTTAATTTTGCAAAGTACCACAACTTGTTATTCTAAATATCTCACAAAACACAAATCAATTAGCATAGGATAGCTAAAAGAAACTGATCAGAAGATTTACTTATCTCTACCAAAGTAAAAGGACAATTTTTCAAGTCCCCTAAAGTTTTGATCTGCACATGACATTTGATACATTTATCTAGTATATACTTGTATATGCTAGATAAATGTTAGTTAAGGCAATACTTTGGTGGTTCCAATAATATTTATAGACTTGGCGAGCGTACACTGTAAGTATCTGAGGCGGATAATTTGCTAAAAGTTTGACAATAAATGAAGAATCAAACCGACCAGTGCCAGCCCAAGCACAAGATACATGTAGCAACTAGTTCATCAACACAGGACGATCTTGCTTTTTTACAACCACAAATAAATGCTTATCAATGTTAGAACCCAGTTGCAGCAGACTTTAATACTCCCCTGATTCTATGTTCAGTCCAGTGGCAGCTGGTAG
>JAOBYE010565523.1:17026-27442 GCA_025403585.1 Parazoanthus swiftii
AAAAAAAGATCTGATTTGCAAGTATAAAATTCAAAGTGCTCAGCAATGTGAAGTCATTTGACCTCTCAACCTCTTGTAATGGCAGCTGGTAGAAAAAAAGATCTGATTTGCAAGTATAAAATTCAAAGTGCTCAGCAATGTGAAGTCATTTGACCTCTCAACCTCTTGTCATTTCGTATCTTCTGGAACCCGGTGCACTCGAAGTACAACGATTTGATTGGACGACAAACAAAGATGTTGTTGGAAACCATCTCGAGTTACAAGCATGCGCATACATGTATGGTGACTGTGCCCATTTAAACATTTATTCTGACCTCATCTGTATACATGTACCTCTTATTTTAAGGCTGACCACATGGTTATAACAATGTACAGGTACATGTAGCCAGCACTTAACAACCTGTAACTTATTTTTCTGATTCCTTTTCTTTAATAATACTGTAAGTGCAAATAAAGTTGTTGCTATTATTGTTTCACTCAACAGGATATCAATGCACATACACAGGTTTCTGCACAACTACTGAACTACCCCTCCCCTAATCCTAAAGCCAAGCCTTATCCTAAACTTGCTTCTAACCCCAGTAACCTAAGGGTGGGTGGCTGCACTGAAACCTAAATTGATCCCACAGGCATGTGCAGTGCAATACTAAAAATCCAAACGATTTACTATTCCATTTATAGACGAACTCTCCGTTCTGAGGAGAACTTAATTATACACTCAACGCCCAATGAGACGGTTTCGCCTTTTGACCAACGTTCTGGGTTTGTCGGAACACGGGAAAAATGGGGTTGGTCTTACCTACAAATTCTTCCGTCCTGGCCACCTCTTTCCACGCCATCTCGTCAAGTTTGCCATCAATATTGATTGCTTGACCTTCACCCAGATGATAGGCAACATAGTTCCGAGGAAAATACGGCAAGACACATTCTTTGGGAAACTTTTCAACTGCTGTACACTTCACAAATAACAGTAGTATCACAAAATTAAACACACCGTCCACTTGAATCGACATCTTGTGTTGTTGACAGGTTATTGATCAGCGGTTTCGCGTTGCGTGCCTCCACATGTCAAGTCGGGCCAGGAGTCAGGCTGACCAGCGGACTTCAATAGAGACTAGAACCAGTCCTCCACATTTGAATTGTGCAGAAGACAACAAACATGTGCCACAGACGTGCCACTTGGTAATTTGTGGTTTGTCCAGTCTATGGTTTTTTTCCTTACCTATACTGATCATATTTCTTTCTTAAAGAAGATCTAAAACAGTCCATTATGAGTGGGACTATAGTCACGCAGGTAAGCATGTTCTAGGATCAATGAAAGTACTGTACATACATGTAGTTATTGTAGTGACGTGTACATCATGTTGTATAACTGGTTTCAGTTGGTTTTTGCATCTTCGTTGATCATACTGTAGAATTGAGCGTATCTAACACGCACTCTTGTTTGGTACAGGATTGAAACTGAACGGGATCCTTTGCTGTTTCAACAAGTGAAACTCAAATTGTTGCTTTAAAAATGAACATTTTCACAGAAAACGTTAAATTTTTTTTAGTACCCATGATTTAGATTTTTAGGTATTTACTCACCTCTCCACCCCCTGTGTCCCCTCCTGAAAGTATTTTGTAAACATCTGCCATTCAAGTACATATTAACATGTATTCGTTGCATTTCCATCACTTTCGATGTGATTGGATTTTGCCCTGGTCTTGTTTCAAGATTGAAGATATCGAACAAAAAATCAAGAACTGTGAGGACAGACTGGACACAATTGACAGGAGCTTACGATTACAGGATATAACTTTTCATGAAAGGTAACTTATGTAATTGTTTCTGAAATTTTAACTGTACTCGGGTCATTGACATGTTGTACTGTATCTGTATGAAAACTCCCGTGGTCACCATGGTCACTCCCCTGGATCAACATCAATCTTCTCTTTACAGCATCAGTACTCTAAGGAGAAGATAGATGTTGATGGGAGTGGCCATGGGAGTTTCATGCATATTCATATAAAATAATATATATACAAAAAAATGTACATCTAAAATAGGTTTATTGGTGTTGAACATACATGTATGAAAATTGATTATCTATCACAATCTATCTCAGATCTCAAATTCATGAAACCAAAGATTCTCCCAATCTATCAATAAAGAGAGATCAATAAAGCAGGCATGTACCTCAGTTGGTTTGGAGCAGTGACAGAGGAGGCGGGGGGGGGGGGGGTAAAGTGTGCACCAAGGGCCACAAGTTTATCAGTTAATGTAAAACTGTCATTTGTTACCTTCGTTGGTCACTTTACCTTTTTTATCTTAATAAAAGAATACATCTACATGAAATTATAGTAAATAAATGAGAACTTTTTTAGTTATTGACTTGGCACTTTTGGGAGTGAAAGTTGTGGCCTTATCAAGCTTTAAACTTCTCAAAAACATCTCATCATAGAATAGGAGTATTAACACCACAGTTTAAAACAGTTTGACAATTGTAATCAAATAAAGCAATAAAATGTTGGATAATACTTGTCCTTTATTTCTTTCAGTCCCAATAGTACCACAGGATGTGTTCGCAAATTATTGTTTTATGTATTGTACATATCCCCATAATTTTTCATAATTATAGCAGATATTCTAACCTCGGGAGTTTAAAACTAGGGAGGTTTGCACTAAGGCCTTCACCAGCATAACCCCCTTCCCCTCCCTACCACACAACCCTTTGAAAAAACATTGAATAGGTTAATGGGCCTCTGAAAAAAAAGGCTGGGAAAGATAACTATGGAAAGCAACTATGGAACAAGGCAACTACAGTCTGTCTTGGTTTTGGAACAAAACTGAGATTCATTGCCCGCTTTCCACATTTATTACTCAAACCAACTCAATTTTTGAAATGAACCAAAAATTGGGTGATTTTGGCAAAATGTAGGGAGAATGTACAACAAACCAGGAGACTTCCGGGACAATTGAGAGTTGAAATGTCTGAAATAGGTTAGGAGAATTTTGACCTTCATCTTATTTAAAGAATTCAGAGTGGATGACCAATTCCTTTATTCCCACAACCAGTCAACTGATAACTGATATTAATACTGTAAGGAGAAGTTGGTTGTTGATAAACATACTAGGAGTGAAAGGGTTAATGGAGTCTAAAAACCAAAGCAAATGCAAGCTCCACTACACATGTAGCTATTGTGTAAGGTTATATTGGCAAAGGCTTAATTTTAACTGGAGTATGAATACATGTACCATGTACATATTACACGTATCATACCTTGAAAAGATCATCTGGTTAATTTTAAGGAAAAACTTAAGTGAAGAAGCGAAACAGCTGCAAGAAGAAGTTAACATAAATGGTAAGAAATTAATCTATGTTCTCAGTTAAATGCCAGTTTGGTTTGACCAAGGTTTGTCCATTGTACAGTCCTTGAAAGTCCTTGAACTGTATTTTTTTGAAAACCCTTGAATTTAGACTTTTGTCTTTGAAAGTCTTTGAAAATAGCACTGTGGTGTACAATAGACTCTGCAATCATATTTTTTGTTGCTCTATAATGTTTACTTTAAAATTGATACGGTACAGTATCACCCTCACCTAAAAACAGAGGCCCTGAACAACAGTACAGTCATGTGCTTATTTCAATTTCTTGAGCAATGCTTACTCATAAAGTGTCAAAGCAAAAAGAAGATGCTATGATTTATTTTGAACCAATGGTGGAAAGTTAATATGCACTTCTACAGTTGACATTAGAAATATAATTAGAACTAAAATGCCATCCTAAAAAGTGTTGAGCTAAGCTTACATGGTTGTAGTTTTTGTTACACTTATTTCTGAGTACATTGAATGTTGAGGAAGGGGATTATAATCTAAAAATGCAGGATTTCCTTTTAGTGTACAGTATAGTAAAGGTATGGCAAACTAAGTTACACTGTAGTTCACAGAAATTTTAACTAAATTTTATAGAAACTAATTGCAAGCACACTGTTTATCTTTTCAGGCAAACAGCTGGAGTCTTTACGCAAAGAAAACCGAAAAAGCATGCTTGTATCTGTAGCAATTTTTGTGGCATTGTATCTTTTTTATACGTTTTTATGGGGCAAGTAGACTGGCCCTTCTTTGACTGACTGCTCAATAGCTAGCTGATCGTGAATGGGCTTTTCGGACTGATCATTCACTGGCAGGTCTTTGGCCGACTGCTCATTGGCTGCCTGGTCATAGTGTAAGATGACTTGTAATTGGTTGACAGCTCATTGGCCGACTTCTAATTGGCTTACTCTCCAATACATGTAGCTGACTTGTCATTTACTGACTGCTCATTGGCTGTCTGGTCATAAGAAGGCTTGTCATTTGCTGAACTTTCGTTGACTGACTGTACATTTGCTGACTTGTCAGTTGCTTGCTAGTCATTTGCCGACTGATCATTCCTTGGCTGACTACTCATTGATTAATAAATATGAGCAAACATTCATTTTTGTAGCATTGTTTTCCAACAAATGAATAACAAATAAATACATAATGAGACGACGTATATGCATTTATCATATTCTTGTTGTGTTTGTAATAAACTATTTGTACATGTACTGTACCGGTATTTCGAACAAACGTGTCGTATTTGGGACAAAACTAGAGCGTCCGATACAAATCTGTCGTATTTATATGAAGGACAAATATTTCTTATTAGCCGAGTGCGAGGTCCGTACAGCAAGTTATGGACCAAGTTTTTTCTTTCCTTTTATGGCCCAAGCGCGAAGCGCGCGGACCAAAAAAACAAGGAAGGAGAAAACGAGGATCCATAACTTGCCGTACGGACCGAGCAAGCGAGGCTAATGAGATGTTCATTATATGGCTTTCTTGATTATTTGAAGCAACTGAGGCCGCTCCAGAACTAGAGGTCCGTACGGCTACTTACGGACCTGAAATTGACCAATCACAACGCGCGAAATCAGTCAGCCATATAATAAACTGTCGTATTTGGACCAAGTTGTCATATTCGGGGCAAGCTTGCCGTAGTATAGTTGAAGCACAACTCTCGTGTTTGGGACAAACTTTTCGTATTCGTACCAAACTTGTATTACTTAAACAAACTTCGAACTCTGGAGAAAGTTGTTGTGCTTGGGACAAACTTGTCGTTTGTAAGACAAATGTGTGACTTTTTGGAAAAACTTTCCGTATTTTGGATGGACGTGTAGTTGGGACAAACCTGTTGTATTGGGGACAAAATTGTCGTATTCCAAAGTCCGTACTTGGAACAAAGTTTTAAAAATCGGGAGAAAGCTCGTATGTTGGGTAAAAACTTAACGTATTTGATGCTAAGTTGCCGTATAATAATATGAGGCACGTTTTTCATATATTGGACAAACTTGTCGCATTTGTGACAAAACTATTTTACATTGCACAAATTTGTTTCTGGACAGAGTACGTTTTCTTGTGAGAAATGGGTTCTGTGTGCCCAAAATCTTGCATTTGGACAAAGCATTGGCATTAATTCGAAGAACTAATATTCATTGTATTTGGACAAAGTGCGTACCATTTCTACAAAGTCCCTCGTATTTGGCCAAAGTGCATTGTCATTCGACCAAGTGCATTCAGAGTTGTCTTCGGACCAAAGTTTTTCTGGATAAATTAGTTTCATTTTGACAAAGCGCGTCGCTTTTGGACAAACTGGTTGTGTATGGACAAAGTGCTCATATTGGGAAAAATGGATGAACTGGTCGTATTTGGATAGAATGGTCGTTTTTGGACAAAGCGGTTGGACAAAAGTGGTTGTCTTGGGACAAAATTGTCATATTTTTAAAATAGACAAAATGCTCGAATTTCAACAAAACGGATTCTATTTGAATCAACTTACTTTAATTTGAAGAAAATGGTCGAAATTCTACAAAATGATTCAGTTGTAACTGGATAAAATGGAAGTATCTGTAACATGCCAAGAACAAGCACTTTTGCCCCAACACAACAAACTTTCCCAAACGCAACAATTTTGGCCACTACCAAACCACTTTTGCCCAAATACAACAACGTACCCCCAAATACAAGCACTTTTCCCAATATTAACAACTTCCCCCCCGAGTACAAACCACTTTTGCCCAAATACAACTACTTTTCCCCCAATGCACCAGTTTTGCCTAAATACAATATTTTTTCCCAAAGACAAACTACTTTTTATGGTGAGCATCAGTCACCTCGCACCAACGTTGCAGTTCACTTTATACTCGGCCGTTTTTGCCAACTCCTCGTGAGGGCCCTTGTGACTTTCAAAACAGTAGTTACAACATGGTGGTCACTACTCCTGGAGTTCCTGGAAAACGCCTGGAATTTTGAAACTTTCTTCCAGGGCCCTGGAAAAACACAATTTCCCTGTACTCCTGGAAACCTAGAATTTTGTGGAAAAGTTTTCAACACTTTTATGAGCATTAACCAAAACCTGCAGAAGTACCTGACTCGTGATTGTACTTTTTGTATTTTATCAAGACTCAATTTCAGGAAGTTTTTTTTTTTCTGGGGATTTTGTCCATTTTTGTCCCATTTTGCTTCTACCAGAAAGCTTAAGAAGTTTACTTGATATCGTTTTCGTATTTTGGTGAAAGATAATTTAGGGTTGGGTCATGGAAAAATAGATTTTCTACCCTGGAGAACTCCTGGAAAACTCCTGGAATTTTGTTATCATCAGTCAGTGAGCACCACGTTACAAATATAATAATGATGATGTTAATAAAACGGAATTTTTTAAAAGAAGTTATTACATACTACACATGAGCTGTTAACAGGAAGGGTTTTGCTGATTTACTTTGTTTCAATTCCAAAGAATTCCAAACTGTTTTGAAGACCTGTATTAGATTTGGTTCTATGAAACAAATGCTATATATAAAACTTATTGAACAGTTTTCTTTTTGATATTTGGGATTTATTTTACGAGTGAAGCTGCATTTTAGTTTGCGAGCCTTACGGCAATTTCGAAATCTGTAACAGATTTCTGTGAACAGAAAACCGTTTGAAATAAATGTATTTATCAGTTGTATGGGTTTTAATGCAAGAAATTTCGTATAGTTTCGCCTTTTCGTTGGCCGACAGATACAGCTGACGGGATACATCTGTTTAGTGCGACGATATTTATATGTAATCGTGCAAGCTTTTGCTCGATTCGGGAAAATATCAGGGCGAGTTTGGTCGAGCCATGGTTTGTATTTTGGCGAAACCGTAGGTCGAGCCAAAATACTCGAGGCGAGACCAAACAAGCCCTGATATTTTCCGAATCGAAGAAAAAACCTGCACGATTTCATGTTTATCATCCCTGACCCAAAAATATAGTTTTGAAAACAAAATTATCTCGACTTAACGAACTTCATTCATCACGATGGAGTTTCGCGCGTTTGGGAGACCGCACTCCTTCAAAAGATTAGTTTTGCCAAAATTCTGAAATGAATGCTCGAGTCGTTGCGTTTTCTCTCCTTTCAACTTTCTGTGAAGCAATACAACGATTCGACGCTGATAGCAATTATATTTTTGCAGTGAGTTTCAAGAGAGAAACCAAACTGTGATTTCGTCTGAAATCATGACACTGTCGCGATTTCGTGAAAAATCACGACAGTAATCTGGTCTGTGATTGGCTGAAATCATTTTAAGGGATGATAAATTAATAATACAGCACAAGTCATTTTGAGCAAATCAAAGTGCCGGAATAAAGCCATATTGTACAGAAATAGCGGACCATGTTTAACAGTGTTGCTATGCACATAAAGTGTATAAAAAGCGTTACAAGTACTGGTGCTATAAATTATTAAATGAAAGTTAATGTAAAACAAGGTTTCGTAAGAAGTGTGTTTTCAAAACAGTTGAACAATGACAAGCAGAGGGTCCAAACCTACAAGACAGATGAGTTGAAGTTATTCTTGTACCGGCTGCCGAAAGTTTTAAACAGAGATTATGTTTTTGAAATGTGAATTATTTAGTAAGACTTCCAGTTGTATTTCGTTGTTAACCAAATGAAGTATTTTATAAGGCGAAGCTGGGAAAGACCTTTTTAATAATCTCTAACAACCTTTTCTGGCATTCTCATACACCCTTTTTATGAGAACAACGAGGCTTAGATTGCCCAAAATTTAAAAGCAATTTGAGAACAAGCTGAAACTCGGGCTCGAAAGCAATTTTTTAAAACTTACATGTATTGCAATACCTCGGGTTTAGTTTTTATTCGATTTAAACCACACAGAGAAATTTAATAAGAACAATTTGAGGCACAAACCGCCAAAAAATTACGAACAATGAGCCTCGGCCAAAACTACCGGTTCTTGCAAACAAAAGTGGCATGTAATTTTATAGTAGCGTGCGTATTCTTTTTATATGCGCTAATTGTCACACTTCGGATGATATGTAACTAGTACATAGATTAAGCAATAACTATCTATTTTGAATATGCATGACCACGGATATGAACAAACGAAAAAAATAAGAGTGTATTGCATCTGTTAAGGTTAAAACCTCTTTTCACAACGAGAAACTGCAGGGGTTGGACACAGTTGCAAATTTTAAACAAAACGGCACAAAAACGACCAACGTCCAAGTGTCAAACACAAAAACAAACTTTCCAATCAAGTTTAATTTATTAGTGTATGTAAATGTGACTCGGTCTGTGAATTTCCACCCCGCTAGAGTTTACACAAGCCTTACTGCAGAATCGCAAGCAGTCGGCAGTTGTGACTCGTTGCTTAAAATTTCGTGCAGTAATTACAGTATTCGCACAACTTTAGATGTTTGTTTTGATCTGATTGCCATACAAGCAGGTAAGTGTTTTGAACGAGTGTCAAAACTTGTATTTAGCTGCAATGGAATTCGAGTTCTTTAAGCTTTCCTAATTCCAACAAGCTTAAGGGATTGCATTATTACTGGCCAGCGAGGCAAAGGAGCTTGTAAATACGATTTAACTAAACTAAGAAATGATTGAGTGTTGTTCAGTTTCAACTCTTGACAGACTTTTGATGGGAACCTGAATCGAGAGAGAAATAATCGCTTATTTATGTTAAACAAGACATTTATTGTCCTGCGAACAAGCTGACTAAGTAAGTGAACATTTGTATTTCGTGTTTAAAAAGTTATGAGTAGTTTTTGAAAGTATTAAATGCTATGACAAGTATTTTAAAATTCACAGTAAAAGACGCTTTTGTAAAAAACAACTTATAATTGGGTGCCTAGTATGAAATGTCTCTTGCCGTCCAACCAAACAGTAGCTTTCATTTACAATTTTTAATGAACAATTCTGACTGTGATGTTTGTTTTGCTTGTTACGGTTTGGGGCTGGCAGCAGCTTGTTAACATATGTTAGCATTCGCATCGAATGTCAAACCAACCTGTAAAACGTTTTACCTGTGAATCGTAAACACAGCTGTAGATACCAGTCCACCATAGAAGACACTATTTTAAGTTATAAGAACTTCTACTGAAAAGCAAAACCCACTTTCGAAAGTGCTGTCCTGACTAGCTGAAGATTGCATGATTCTATCTCAGTGACTGATTCATTCCAGTGATTTTGTATACAAAAGAAAGATTCCGATAATTATATGGACCATTATGAGTATTAATCACTTTTAGCGCTATGTTGCTGTTGCCATGCTCAGCTTGAATTAGCTGTTCTCTTGACCACGTAAAGATAAAGTCTAAGGTATTTTCAAGGGTTTTTAATCCATAAAATGTAATCAAAGTTAAGCCAGTACTACATCTGAAACAGATTGTGTACTTGCCAGCGACTCATTCAATCTATGTTCTTGGAAATACATGAAAAAGATTCCAAGATGCCCAGTGCAACATGTGTTTATAAGAAAGTACAAAAAAACAAGAATTAGAAAAGAAACATATAAAAATGTCTTTTATCTAAACCAAGACATTTAACTGCATGTCAGTTCTGATCCTCGATAAACTACATATCTACTTAACTTTTGTTCGCTTTCACTGGCTAATGTCTTTTTCATCTAATAGTTAATATCATGAAGGTTACAACAGGTTAGCAATGTTTTCTGTAATTTTTATTATCTTTTATAAGCTCCTGATAATAGCTGGTTCATTTGCTGATCCCCGAAAAGAAATGTTTAACTTACATAGGGTCATGCATTAGGTCATATCCTATTCTAAACTAAATCTATATGTGGATACGACAAGGAATCTGGAACGTTTGTGTTGATGATATAAAATTCATAAAAAAAAACAGCTATTAAAATCCCAAATTTGAAAACCTCGGGCGACAAAACAAAACAAAAATCAGCAAAGGAAAGTACGCAAAACAGCGCTGCAACAGAAAGAAGATTTCGCTAGATTCAAGTTGGAAAATTAATCCAATATTTCTAACACGTAAAATAAAAAGGGCAAAAAAATATCCGCCTGCCTCAGGCCGCTCTATGAATCGAACTTGCGTTCGATTCATAGAGCGGCCTGAGGCAGG